>UZAN01043264.1:2500-10428 GCA_900618425.1 Echinostoma caproni
ATGCTGGTACCTAAATAATCGAAATAGGGTAGAGTTTGTTTTCTAGAGGCAGGTGAGCTCCAAATTAGTACCGGGAATTTCTGAGGCGCGTCCACTGATTTCTTTATTTGCTAATACAGTAAGCTACAGTTAAGGCACTACTGGTTGAAGATATTAGCGGCAATAAAAAGCCTAAAGTTAGTTGGCAAACAGCTGTGAGCAGGATCAAGTGAATCCAATCTAGGTATAACTCATCATCTGACGGGCATATGCAGTGGTTCAAGTATCGACCGAACATGATCTGTTGGTGTAAGCGCAGTGGTGATGGCACTGGGGTTTAGTCGCTGTCACCGGCGTGCTTTGGACCCTTTGGTCAGAGGTTCCGGCCCCGCCACCGCCACCCAACTTTGGTGGTAGGCAACTCTGCTGTCGTTCAGTTCAACACCACGCCCAACCTATCGGGGCTTATGTGGTTCACTCTTCTATATCCCGGAGCTTAGATTACGGTTTCCACTACTGAACAACAGGTCCTCGTGAATGTAGGTTTCGCCTCCTCTGCGGTTCATCACACTGAGGTCAGCGGGGTAAGTTGAAATGATGAGGAAACAATTGGATAGTATTGTGAGACAACTCAAGATGATACCGGGATATTTGAATTTTATATTCAGGCCACGGAATTTGCAAAAGGTATAGAGAACCGATCGAGACAATACAATTCCTCAGGTGCATAATAGCCCAAATGCACTTCCTTTTGGGGACAATGCTTGGTACTACGTTCTACTCTCTGTATGTTTCTTTACAAGCACTTTGTATGCCTGTGTCCATGCCGTAGTATGACAACCAGCTGGATGACTTCAGTGGACAAGAGCTTTCACGCTGTCATCGATGAACAAACAGAAGCAATGGGCAGCAGAACTGGAATAATGTAGCACTCAGTTTATTGGGATTAATAGACTCGGTACTGAGAAACAGATTTGGGAAATCTGGATAACGGTTTTTTGATAGTAAAAGAGAATCGGGTACTCATCGAAAGTAAAACATCCAGTCATGTTGGAGCCTCCAGTAAGAAAATCGGGACAAGAATTCAGGGAACTCATTCATGGTACTTTGTTTGGTGAGATCGTTCAGTCAGAGAAGTTGAATATAAAATCTGATCGACAGAAGCTGAGGCAGCAATAGCAAGATAGGTGTCAAACGTTTGATATGGGGATAATTTATGATTAATTGTACTGGAAGATTGATTTTGACTGGGTGTGTCTCTTCTTAAGNTGGAACAACAGTACACACCTTTCTGGACTGTCTACATCATAATCATCATCATCTTTGTCGAACAGCGAGATACGGTGAAGCAAACTTCAGTGAACGCTGCCCAGCTCACAGTGCACACAAATCAAGTGATAAAGCACAAGATGGAGAGGGATTGGGCCTAATTCAAAGAAGGCAAAGAAAGTGAACCTCTATGGTCAACACACAGAGTACACAAAGTGTGCACACACACGTTTTCAAGCATTCTGACCTGATAAGAAATGAAACAAGAACGCCACTCGTGTCGTTTCGTTGTCGTATCCTTCAGTCTCCAACCAACCAGTTGCAGAAAATATTTTGAACACGAACCTGGAAGACGGGACTTGTCTATCTGGACTGTTTACTGGTTTTTGCTGGCTCACCAATAAGGTAGACCCAATCCCTGATCCAATTCACTCATTCGTATTTCCGTTTGCACAAATGGTGAGCATGCTAACAATCAACGGAATCTGCGCTACATCGTTTATCCATATGATGACAGTAATGACATTACACGAAGAAAAGAAGCAAATGCCCAAGTACGAACGGTCGCGGCCCGGTGGTTCTCTCATCAAATTATCACCCCGTGGGACTTGTGTTCGAACCCCACTGCCGCCACCTTAATTCCCTTGTTTCTGTTGTATGGCCGACCTTAGATATGCCGCTTTTCCCCGCCTGAAAATCGCATCATTGTATATTCAATGAAAAAAAAGAAGTAAAAATGAAAAACCTAATAAGTCAGAGCGGGTTAGGGTAGTAGCCAAATTAGGAATGACGGTGCTTTACTTCCATTCAACAGCTCCAGCCTGGACGTCGAGTGAGATGTGAATTATCGGAAACTAACAGAAGACGATGAAAAAGATGTGCTTTGCGGCCAAAAGCAAACATTCTAATTCATATTATGAACCAGTTGCTACTAAATTTGGAAATTTTCAACAGTGCTGATTTTCTTGTAGAATTTGTTTGCCACGACAAAGCTTATTTAATTATATGCGAATGTTACTGAGTAAACTATAGATACTAAGTGGGCAATCTTTTGTAAGCCTAGTAGTATGGGAATGGGGACATATGCACAGACAAAGTGGAAAAGTGAAACGTTCGTGTTCCACGGGAAAATAGACACACTTGTCAGAATGTGCCATGCATACTCTTGTTCCAAGCCATCCTGAGAAAACGCTGTTTCGACTGGGCTGCATTCATCGTGAACAAAAGGGATGAGGGGCCAAGTGCAAACCATATTCAACAAAACAGAGAACTTGAAGGGATTAAAGTTTACGATCCTTACCATGGTGATTATGTTGTGGCCTACAACTGACTGATTAGTTTCATATATGCCTGCGGCCAAATTGGTTGATCGATCGATTGGTTAGTTGATTGACCGATTGTTTGTGAACCGGCTACATATTGGCTATTTACAATAAACTTATTGCTTAATTCGTTGCGTGCTCATTTACCTACTTAATTTGGAACAGCATTTGGCGTCGCGTGCTCGAACTTGCCTAATACATTTGCTTGCAAAATGCTCGGTTCAGGGAGTCCTCCAGTTTCTGCTACCAAACCATCCGATGTGTCATGGAAAACATGTTAAAAAAACATTCATGGATTACGTCGAGGGCAGGCTATCTTTGACCGGATGAATTTGCGAGAAAAATCGTTGAAGGATGTCATTGCTTCATTGAACAAATTCTGGAACAGTTCTGCAAATGCGAAAGTGGCCCGTTTCGTATCCGAATTTGAATACTGTTCGAGTACACCGGAAGGCCCCTACAAAAAACTTTTAAAATATTCGCAGTGTTCAGTCCCACTGCACCCGAACGAGTATTCCATCTTTTCAACCTTCATTACCCTCCACTAATACGCATGACGTGCAGTCGATTGTGCAGACAAGTGAACTTCATAAAACTTCCAGTCACAGGTTTAAAAAGCTCCAGTTGTTACCTGTGGTTGGCAAACATATCGCAACAAAGTCGAATCCGATAAATCGGTCGGTGGAGCACCAAAAATCAAAGGAAGCCCGTGTCACGATTCACATAATCGTGCCGCAAGGTCACACGGAATTCGTCAGAAATGAATGATTCATGACATTGAAAAGGAGAAGGGTGAGTCCAGATTCGTTTCGTCCTTGAGAATTGAAAACGTGAGCACACCAAGAGTGACCCAATACGGATTTATGAGTCACTTATCAGATTTCCGCCTCCCAAACCTTGCCCGTCTCAATTCAAAACTGACTATGGAAACGGAGAACATTCCGGAACTACACTTAGGAGGTCTGTAAAATTGCCGCATTGTTCAGCTCAGATCCCGAAGACATCGTTCAAACTATACAAGGTTTATTAGTTTGTAGTTTGTTATTTTTAATTGCGAAAAGATTATCCCTTTCCTAATTTGTGGAAGAAAAGGTGATGTTGTAGCCTACAACTGACTGATTAGTTTTCATACACGCCTGTGGCCAAATTGATTGACCGATCGATTGGTTGATCGATTGACTGACTGTTTGAATTCGAAATTCGAATGTGAAATTCGAAATTCGCAGGTAGCTCGACGTGTGAGCCAGGCCCGCCTGCCTGCCTGCCTGCCTTCCCACACGTTCATTCCTGCTTGTTCCCCGGTTTGTAAACCGGCTACATATTTGGTGTTTGCAATAAACGTACTGCTTAATTCGTTGTGCGCTCATTTATCTACCTAATTTGGAACACACCCGTTTCCTTTGTGACAGCCCAGGTGTTTCACCCAATATATGTGAATGGCCCCAAACATCAGAAAAATCTTTTTCCCAGCTTGGGTACCCCGGTTGTATGTACTGTGGTGTGCATGGAGATAAAGTTGTGCATGCACATGGACTAAATTGTTCGCCTTCTATTTTAAATACTCGTGGTTTGTTCTGACGGGTAAATACAATAGAATTGAGCGCCACTCAGTAGAGCCTGGAATAAATTTTGTGGCATGCTTGTCATCATGTCGGTCACACCCATAACATTTGCGCAATTGTCGTGAGACTTGTAACTTCATGCGGAAATGCAGTGTCCAATCTTGAAACAACTTTCCCAACGTTCTGTTTAATTTTATCTCAAAATATCTGACAGCAGAATTCGGCCTTATGCTTGTTGCCAATGCTTTTAAGTGCGTCACTGCAATCAACTGGGAGGGGGGGGGAGCGTGATATATTCAAGTTACTGTTTCAAGTTCCTATAAACAGTACTCTCCATATCTATCCAGATCTGACCTGATTATTTTCAAAAAGGTTTACTGATCATAAATTCAAACTCTGCCATTGTTAGCATTCACCTTTCCGAATGCGATCTCTGTAACAGAGGAATTCAGTGAGTCCAAATGTGATCTTCCAAAATTCCTGGGGTGGGGGAGATCAATTTGCATTGAGTATTAATAACATAAAAAAATGAATAAAACATAATACTCTTGTTCATGTCCTTTAGCTTCAAGGAGGGAAGAGAAATTTTGCGGGTAAAATTGATTTTAGTTGAGTATTCTCAATCTAAGACATTATTCATTTCTTTTTTATAAAAATCACCGGTACAATAAAATTCCAGAAACGTGGGAGGGTGATTGACCAAAGATTGTGCGATATGTATCCCAATTGGTTGCAGTGATCGAATACATCCTACCTCTCTGATTTCCGTTCTTCTGGATTACGTAATGGTACACACTGATCATACTGAATAGCTAAACAAGAGAATTCAAAATCAATAACCCAAGATGAATTTTGTCTATGAAAATTATAACTGAGAGAAAAGGGTTCGGTGGAATGAGAAACGGATAAACTTTACGAGAGAGAGAAGTTACTCAGGAGAAAATCATTTAAATCGATCGAAATTTTTAGTGTCAAGAATATCGTTCGATCAGCCGAAATTTACTGGCATCAAATGATTATTTTCTTATCATCTCCCCTAAAACTGAAAATCGATAAATTTTCAATTTTCAGTTTGGCATGTCTGGGTCAAGCTTGGAATCCGGTTACTGTACGCTCAACCTCAAGCTTCAGTACTGCGGCAACCCAGAAGTGAAATGGAGGCTCAGAACTCCTCAGCATGCGTTCTGGTGGTGATGATGTTCTATTAGATTGGGTTGCCAGAACTGTCGAAGTGATAATCACTAGGATGTTAATCGTTGAGAGAATACTGGTCGATAATACATTTCAGCAGACGGAAGGCAACAGTTTTATGTAGGAAGAAGTTTTCTGCTAAATGTAGACGTTAATATGCCAGATTGTTTGCTGAACTGCAAACCCAGTTACTTGGCTCGATCGTTCCTCCGGAATGTATCGACGAAATAAGAGAGTAAATCAACTCAAAATATTCACTTTTGGTCAGTCAGTTGACGCATACCATTCGCTCTATTTGCTTATGGGTTCCAACATGAAAAGTTCCTTTTTGTATATTGGAAAAATGGTTTGAAACATAAATCAATTATTGGTTTTGTTTGGACTTGGTGTCACTTCCAGTGATTGTTCTCTGATAACCTTTATCCTGCATATGGCTATTCCACTGCGAGCGAAATAAAATACAGCTAAAAGGTGCAGGAATTCATCTATTTTATGAAACGCGTGCGTGTTGTTAGGAAAAGTCGGAGATTTAAATGGATACATACAACAGACCGGATCTTCCTCAACCAACTTGATTGGCTGTAGGGTTCAGTCAATCATTTGGGTTAAGTTATCTTTGTTCTGATTGGTTGTTCCAGAAAGAAAGCAGTTCTGACTGGCAGGTCTTGAAAAGTGTTCCTTCGAGTTCTATCTCAAAACCCTTGGAATTGAGTTACAAACTCGACAACTTTCTACTATTATGGCACACCTTTGAGATACAAGCATATGATGAAGTAGACATCACAACTGTGATCGTTAATTGACACTTGTTGCATTTATCTCAGTTTTTATTCAACAGGGACATGTCACCAGGACATTTTATCTCAGACCGCGCTTCGCATTGTGGGATCTCAATGCAGCTGTTCTCCCAAGGGCGAAGAGCCTTTCCTAGATTGAGCTCACCACATCAATAACCAGAAACAGGCTGTCCACTGTCCGTGAGAGAAATCGTTGCCAATATGTTTGAACTGAACTGCTTATTTCAAAAGAAAAGACCATATTGCAAAACTGCACGATTAATGTACAGGACGATTTTGCTGCATCTCAACATGGTGCATGCTGCAGAAAGTATAATGTTTATGTAGGGCCTTAGCATGGCAACAAAGTGAAACAAAATACATTAAACCAGACAAAAGGGTGACGGGGTAAAAGAACCACGTCACCAGGGTAAGGATAGACTCACATAAAGTTCTCTTTGCTGACACAGGGGGCCTCCATCAATTATTAACGGTCGCTTCAGCAAACATTAGCAATCGTGAGACTCGTGAATTGTAGACAATCCGAACCGCTGTGTTTCAGTCGATCTGGTGTTGCGTAATCAGCAGATGTCGACCAATGGCTGAAGACGAGGTCTTGTAGTTCCGACCGTCGTTTCTATGCAGCGGACTAGACCTCTATTCGGTCATTTGATTTTGGACCCAATTTGGAATATGTTCTACCACCCGATTGCGTAATTGCCGCTCTGTTCTGGCACGTAAGTTTATATTTGTAAATAGAAATAGAACGGGAAAACAAGGAAATACTGGGTTCAACAGGGAGTGACAGAAATTTAGATTGTGCTGCGAGAGACAGTTGTCAGTGAAAAGTTGCGAAAGCGAAGCTTTATGTGGTCAGATCGAGAGAATGATTTTTAGGCCCAGTGAATAGGAGTAAAAAGCGGTAGCCGGTGGAAACTGATGCTTTCAGTGAAAAGGGCTGGTTAGTGTTTGCTCTGTTCAGTGCAGAGTCACTTTGCGTATCCTTTACGGTGCATCTGATGGACGGTAGACCAAAATCTTGAACGATTGTCCAAATCACTGTACATTTTCACTACGGTAGTGGACAAGTGCTCTGGGTTTGCAGGTTAAACGAGCTGAAATTGTACTAACAACTCCCCGAAAACCCACATAATAAACGAAATGGACATGAAAAAATACATATTGTTTTCTGTTTCCAGTCCAGAAGGGCAAAATAAAATGTGGTGGGTAGAGGGTCATGGAACACGAAGAGACTCGACAAATTATCTTGAGCACGTAAATGGGATGTGTGAATGTGAATGCCGTCCACTTCAACTGTCGCCAGGACGATGAGGTTATTGTCCACGGACCTGATATATGGTGTTAAATGTCTTGTTCAACTCATTTAAGTGATCTAACTGGAGAAAGTGTAAACAGATTGCACTGGTGACCGAGTGACTCCTATAAGCACCCAAGCCGGATGACGTTCAGGAACTCGTTGAGTCAAGCGTCTTCTCGTACAACTACTGATTTAGGTCGTCGCAATCAAAGAAGTGAAAGAATAAATACAGCGCGAGGTCATAGAAACGGAAACATTTTCCTTGAGCGGCAGCCTGATAAAGGACCTGGAAGCGAAGGTATGATGATAGACTTCATAGCGAAGAAGGTTTGCTTGATCGTAGTTGTCAAACTTTGAGGAACTATCTATCTCCATCATAGTGCCACTGGCAATCGACAGTCCTATTGTAACGAGAAGGCGAGCTGGCTGGGAAAACGTCTATTGATCCAATTCAAAAACAAACAGTGTCTACGTTCGATTATATACAGTCAATTCTGAACCGCGCGGCGGA
>UZAN01043264.1:18178-32582 GCA_900618425.1 Echinostoma caproni
ACACCAAAAGAGCCGTCTCGACTGCAGACGTCACTCGTTTGCAGTCAGAGTGTGCAGCACATGGAACTCTCTACCAGCTCACGTTGTCTGTGCCCCAACATTAGTATCATTCAAGCGTCAGCTTGATGATGCCCTGGAAAACGTTACATTTCAACACCCAACTACATAATATATTCTCCTGTGCTCGTCAAAACATTACTTTACTACTTTACTTTCATGGACTAACTGTGATATTGTGATTCTTCATCCGAACCAATGTGTAAACACCCTATGGGATTTGTAAAAGCGAAGTCTTTGTAAGTTATATCCAATAATAAAAATTTGAAATTTGAAATTTGAACGTATTCATCACCATTTCGCTGCATCTGTACACGTGCACACTGCAATCAAAGTGATTTTTATATAGTCAGTAAGATAGCAACACCATTCACCCCAACATCAAGTTAGTTTGTCATGATGAACAGGAAGACCGCATAGAGTTTCTAGATAAAAACAATAATCGTTGACCAGATGGATCAATCAAAAGATTTGTCATCCGAAAGAACACGTGCTCTGGGGAATATTTGCATTTCACGAGTTTCGTCCCCGTACGATACAAAATTGTTCTCGTTGACACACTATTTCATAGAGGGCGTGAAATATACGCAGAGGACTCTTAGAACGACGAATCTGACCTCTTAAAAAAGGTCTGTACACAAAAGGGCATCCAATTGAATCCATCTCCAAATATTGCCAATCCAAAACCAAAACTGGAAAATCCAATAACTGTTCCCAAAATGAAAGCTCTTTGAAGTTATCATACAAAGAGGATGAGGTGAATGAATTAACCAGAAAGCGATTGAATTCTGCCCTCAAACCCGATCTGTGCAAACAACGTGAATGGTTAGTCCCAATGGCTTTGCCTTGGTGAATAACCCCCTGCCCTCTCTCGTTATTTGTGTTACTATGTCGTGTGTTGTGCGTTGTGATTAGCAATCATGTCTTCATCTGACGATAGTTATCTCACTGACTATTTAAAAATCACTTAGGCTGCAGTATGCACGTGTGCAGATACGGCGAGATGATCATGGATAGAAACATTGTGCAAACCGATGTTTCTCACTTCTTTATTGAAATGTATTTCCCAAATGATGCTCATGTTGCCAGAGTTCGAGCAATGCTCGTATTCGTTTAACTTCGTTGACTGGTGGGCTTTTAAATGCCATACTATTCTCTCTATCTCTTTGCATGTTTATCCCATATGCTTGCATCGCCTATCGGAGCAGATTTCGGAATCCCATATCCGCAGTATTCATTTCTATTCCTTGGGGTGTGTCATATTACTGAAATCATGCAGGGGTCCGGAGTGTTCAGCCAAGTGTTGGATCTTTGGAAATCCACAGGTGTTTTGGTCTCACGAGGATAGAGCACCGAGAAAAATCAAAGTTGTGCTGTTTGCATTCGGTCCACAAGACAGTATACATATGGGCAGTTCGTTTATTTAGTTCAGTGTAAATCAGGGTAAATCAGGTTCCCTAGAACGAGCCATCTAGTTAGCAACAATCGGTTAGTATTTTCGTAATTTTCTCTTCATTGGTAATCGTAAGTCCAACACTCTGTTTGCCTCTTCTGCATTTGCAATTTTCAGCTCTTCAAATCTACTCGTGAATGCCGTAGGAATCCAATAACCGCTTCTTGATGCGCGCAAACTACTCACCAATGTGAGTAACACCTCACAACAACAACAATCACAACAACAACAAACGACTTTTTTGAAAACGAATTCTCTTTTTTCTTGATTGTTTGTGAGAGAAAAAATCCCTATCCGAAACGGAGATTAAAGAGAGCTTCATCGGTTTCAAATATCGAGTATTTTAAAACCTCTGATTTGGAATAAATCGATAATATAGAAAACAATCCTGGAAAACAGAGGAGCGATTTAATCCTTCGGTATTTGGTTATGATCACACGAATACAATGAACAAAATAAATTCCACTCCGAAATCCCCCAGGAGTTGGAACGCATCCGTGCAGAATACGAAAAAAGAGGTTTGTGAATCACTATTCCCAGTAGGTTAGGAAAACACTTAAACGGCCGCCTGGTTTTGTTTCTGTTTATTGATTCTTCAGCAGAGAACGATAGGTATCGAACAAGCGACAACCACATCATCTAATGCTAAACTAACTCCAAACGAGGGATTCAGCCCCTCCCCGTGTTCTTGCTTCCTATTAATTCGTCTTATCTTGACATTCAAACGAGGAACATGGAGCGATTTGCATTTCTGTGGCTTGATACTGGATGAATTACACGAGAACACGGAACACAAACTACATAGTTTCCCAATTATATCGGAACTACTGAATGTGTACATTTTTTGACGGTTGTCGATGAAAAGACACAAAGCCCACTTGGGGTTGTCCATTTGATTCTCTCTGGGATTCATGAATCTAATTTGTTCAATTTGATCTTCACCGATGTTGAAACACAATTCGAAAGAAAAAGAGGAAATTAGTGTCTTTTTTCTGATTTTATTAATTTAAGTGGAGTTGCTTTGAAATGGAGGGAAGTATCGTACAAGTGGCCGAGTAATCATTCATGTCACAAATGCCCGATACGTGATCTGATGAAGCCGGTGTTCAGACTGAACGAGTTTGATTGTGGTAATCGAGCGGTCAAGTAACACAGCATATCACTGGGCACGTTGACGGTCGAGTATGATGTCTCTAATGTACATTCAATTATGTGAAGGTTAATATGCTAGATTCTTGGTTGAGAGCCCTCATAAGTATTGAGTGTACACGTGAAAGTAACTGAGCGATTTAATCCTTTCAACTTAGCATATCCTACTGCAATAAAATATGAGTATATCGTGTAAATTGAAAATGAAAAACGGTCTGATCAGCTGCCCGATGGCCCAGTGGGTAGCATACTTGCATTCTTGCCTGTAAGGTCCCGATGTCGATCCCCAGATGGATCGATGGATTCGCTCACTGCTGATGAGACCCAATGAGATCGAAACAACTGTAACCTTTCTTTCCGAGCTTTTCAGTTAAAGCGTAATTTACTCGATACACGACGAATTCTTTCCATGAAATATGACTTCAGTAAAAGACTGGCTTAGGCTTTGGTTGTCCTTTTGGACACGACATTAATGGTAAATCGACCATAAACAGAAACAAATGTGCACTAAACAGAACAGACCAAGAGGTTTTTATAAATGTCGCTATCATGGGAGAGAAGTTAGGATCAATTATTTTTTGATTCCAGGGGATAACTAACAGCGGACTGTTAAAGAATGTCAAAACTAGTTCTCTTGGTTTAGGGGCTGCAATTCTTCGCACACCGTTTTGCAGTCGAGTGTTGCGGCTAGGGCATATAAACATGCACGTGTATGCATGCACGCACGCACTTACAGACTGGTCCCTGGAATGACCTTAAAGATCGTGTGATGCTATGCCGTTGCTCCGCTTCGAGTGCGAGTACCCACCTCAAGACAGGTTGCCGGATTGATCGTGTAACCAAAGTGGTTGATTAATTGAAACACGAAGTGGGACTTGGGTTTCGTGGACTGCCTCGCTGAGCCCGCAACGAGTACAATAAACAAACTCATACGAATGAGTGCCATATGGACTAAGGTCTTAACAATCAGAATGCTACCTATGGTTGATTGCCTGAAGGAAACCGCAATACAGATGGAGAGGTTTGTGTGTGTGAGAGAGCGCACTAAAGCTGTGTTAAGATCATGTGAACTAAAAGCCGTTGTCTGACGGTTCGATTTCTGTTCTGTTCGGTTCTGTTCCTACAACTATTAACCATGCACTATTAGATTCTGACAGGAATGTTTGGAATGCCCACAGTGAGAGAAAACCGAAGAACAACAACAATTTTTCGGTTGATGACATTTTGACCCTCTTGGAGGGCCTTTTTTAAGTGATAATTAACAAGCGAACATAAAACAAAAACTGTGAGAGAAACCGTATCCTATGAAGGTGCTGTTGATTGGTCTAGGGGGAGGAAAAATTGAGTTGGTGTGTGTCTGTGTGGTAATGATTGAGATAATAGAAGTTTCATCAAAACGCAAAGAAAACAAATGTCGCGGATGTTAACATTTCGTTTTATCTTCTCAGTCGCTGACTTAAAGCGAACACGAACATGTATAGTACATGGGATTAATCAATTATGGTGAACGAACGTGTACAAGCATACAATGATTACTAAACTTAGAAGTAGAAGGTCAACTCTACGGTAAGTGGATTGAGTTTATCAGAACGTTTGTGCTCATAAGGTCGGGTGATGTAATCGAATAAGCATTGCCTCACTAATCATCAAAAGTTTAGCATTGCGATTACGTGAGAGTGGTTTGAAAGACGAATTGGGGTCAACTGTGCGCCTTGTTGCCATCAGATGTTTTGCAACAAATGGAAGTTGTGAATGAAACAAGAAGTAAAAGAGATAAGAATGACGTCATAGAAGATGGGAGATTAGTCTGTGAGCAGTTTTGTCGTGTGGCGAGATTCAATGTTGTGTGTTAGTATGCAAGTGTGCGTGTGTGTGAGAACGGTTGATTGTGCAACTGGCATCGTAACACTCTTGAAAACGTAACTGGGCATTTGAACAAATTTCGTAATTTCGTATTTCTGTTACTCTATTTACAGACATGTAAAGACCTGAAATATATCAAGGCACACCAGGACGCGGTTACCATCCCCGACAACAACAAACAGATGGGATGTGTCACGGATTGTTCCCCTCCCTCGGTTATGTACACCACTTATTGCAATCGCTTGCTGCGTGACAATACACGTCTTCCTCTGTCTTTTCGCCAAGATTTCGTATCTGGGTGCTTGTGCTAAGCTGGCTCATATTGACTCTCTGTGTTCCGTTACAGTGAGCTCCCGAGGTTAACTCCACCGCCGTGTAGAACCAGTTACAGCATCAAACCAGTGAATAGATAATTGGGTCTCGTTCGATCGATTAACGCAATGTGGATCGCTGTTGATGAACAGTCAACCAGTAGTTAATCATTCTCTATGTGACCTGAAACTTTGTTTCAGAATAGCCGTGTTTTTTGAAGTCTATAGAGTGTCCCTCATAAGTGTCCCTCATAGAGCGATAACTGAGTCCCTCCTATAGGGTCATAAGCTCCGATGCATTTATTGAAGGGTGTTTGACTTTCCTGCTATGTTGGGCTATCCGCGTCTTTGTTTGTCGGCTTGTTTGGCCAACGTACGTGGTTGTATACTGTTTACATGATACCTTGTAAATGAAATTCAGTTGATCAACTTTTAGTCGTCTGTTCTTAAGTCGCATCAAGAGTGAACGAAGGGTGTTGGTTGCCCGAAATGTGACCCGTAAACTGAAACACTCCAGTGGTCGTTGGATGTCTTTTGACGTGCATTCTCGTGCGCCGGTTTTGGTTGCTGTCTTTCGGTTACCCATTTGGATAGAAGAGCAGAATTAAGATTAAAGTGTTGAGAACAAATTCAAGCTGAAGATAGAAAATTCATATAAAGTGATGTTACAAGAATAATGAGTAGATGCATGAGCGCCACTGCTTGCGACACTCATATCGCTCAGTGTCCCTAACCATCGGTGATCATGATCTCGGTTTCGTTTAATCATCTGGTCTGCTATCGAGCCATCAACACTATACCAGATTTTGGCGGTCTCAGTTGACAAATACCTGTAAGGAATTCCACGTCCACCACACGGATTTACCGTCGCTGTCCCGGAAGTTATGCACAGGTGTTTGTTTACTTTTAAACATCAGTCTTACTGTTTGCGATTGGAAATTGCAGTTCGTGTGGCTAAAGCTTCATTGTCCGCCTTCAAACCATTATCTTTGCATGGTTTATCGTCTTCCTCGTTAGTTTTGGTCAGTGTGTTTGAACTTCCCTCGTTGCGTATTGAAAACAGTTTACAATCGGAAACTCCAATGCTGAGATCACCATCTCAATTGATTTCAAAACTCACAACATTAATTGATTTGCCCACTATACGACCAACACAACCATTGGTGACGTTTTCCAAAGCATTTATAACCGTAAACGGCCTAGCATAATTAGTCACGACCCCAGTCCTTCGAACACAGAGTAATGTGTTCAATCCGTTGCTTCGTTTTGACTCACAGTAACACCTTATCTCAGACCTCCCACCATTTTCCCCTTTTTGGTACTTCAGGGCATTGTGTTTTGATTTTCGCTCTCAGTCTCTCGTCCAAACAGTTCCTTACTCGCCAAATATACTGTCCCATGCAGTCTGGTGATTATAAAGGGATTCCGTGACTTTCTGGAGCGATTTTTCTCTCTTCCAATCCGTCTGTCTACTTTCACAGTGAATGTTTTAAAAACTATGCATCGAAAATCGCGCATAGAGTAGTAGTTCGCCATTTTGTTTTGTACATTCGGTCAACAAGACTGTCTGAGCGGTGTCTCGGCCATGTTAGCTTCCGCACAATTGTTGTGAGCAACACACACACACAACTATCCAACTTCACCTTTCTTCCCGACTCCTGCCTGTAGTTCACCGCTGTTATCATGTGCACGCGGGGAACACATGCTGGACAACCACCCAGAAAATCAGGGATCAATTTATTCGTCAGATGACTCCAAAAAATGACCCACTTTTCTCTAGAGGTAATCGCTCACACTGGACCCTAACTAGACTGGTTTCCAATACAATTTGCCCCTCATTCCTTCCCGTGGTGACCGCACGCTTCTGTTCACGTAATCCCCGCTCCCTCCCGTAAAACTGAGACATTTACCTGTCTTCATGCAATAAACATACCGTCCATCTTCATCTACTACCACTCCCGTCTCCCGTTTCCAGTATCATTGCGGACCAAAATACCAGACAGAACTCACTGCCTGTTAAGGTGGGTCTTGTTTGTTCCAGTAGTCTAAAATGGAAGCAGTATTGAGTTGTATGCGGTTGCAGACTGGTAACAGTTAATTTTCACTACTTACGGGCAGAAGCTCGCATGCGTGCCTCAATGCTACATCAATGCCAACTACATCGAAAGATAGATAGACAGAGAAACAAACAGACGGACCACGACTCAGGTTGAATTGAATTGTTCCCCAGAGTGCATTTTGCTTACAATCCTTGACAGACGCTCTTTTTTGCTCCTTTAAAGCACATGGTTGTTTCACACTTCAATGTGTATGTCAATCATTTCGGCTCAAGTCCTCATATTTCGACGAAGTAGTGACAAGAATCTATCGCTGTGAATGCACGAAATCTCAATAAGTAACACAAATCTACTTGCATGGCAGGAAAGATATTCATTGAAATCGACAAATGCTACCCGGATCAATAAACAAATAAATAAAAAGTGGTGTACGGAACCGTGCTTCGAAACCCATCAGAGGTGTTATTCACAAAGAACACGACCTGAAACACACGCATCATTTGTTGTCTTCACCTGGCCAAGCCACCACGTAAAACTGTCCCAAACGGAGGTCTGTGGTCACCGTACTGCGTGGTATACTGCACCTTGGAACCGGGATTAGTCATACAAGAATGCAGAATATCAGTTAAAGCTAGCCATCAATGCGAGTGCGGAGAAGTTTTGTTTTGACAGTGGTCGTGGAAACGGTTGAGCTTCCCTAATGGTTCAACCTTATGCAGAACATATAGATGAAAGTGATTGTTCACATAGATGTCTAACAGATTGAAGTCTTATGTTGGACTTCGGTAAAGTCTAAGGAAAACCTGCCATGGCAGTCAGGTTACAGTCTCCTTGTGGATACCATATGCCTCTTTAAGTTGGATGGGTGATTCAAATGGGAAAAGATCACTGCTTTCAGTGTAGCCTCGTAACCCTCGGCTGATAGATCGTGCGCTGTATGCGGTGTCCAGGTGTGTGGGTTCGAATCCCACCGAGGGGACTGAACTTTCACCATTTCAACAAAAAAGAGCTATCTCCATTTCGCTGACATTTGTCTAAGATCGGCCTCGGAATGAACAGGCTTAAATGAGGAGAACTGGAGGCAGGGGAAGAAATTTTTCCTCTTCTGTTGTATTTAGCAACTCAACCTTAATATTCACTCACTCACACACACACACACCCGCACACAAAGTCACCGCATGTATATATAAGAACGATTCATTAAACGAGATTGCGGTGTGATCGATAGAAGTGGCAAATTTGATGATGTTAAAGTTGGAATCAATGGGAAAAAAGCACAAAGAGAAACAAAAACGCGATTATTTTTGGTCGTCATCTTTCACGTGATTGCTTTTTCTGATAGAAACGAAATCAATCACCGGTTACTGTCACAAACAGCGGACAAATATATCGAAGTTCCACGTTTTACGAATAAGATAAGCGACAGCATGTGTATTAATAAAAGTTAACAGGTAACCGTTGATTTTTGTCCCAATGTGAGATGGACGCTAAAGTTGAATCCGTACTCGGGTGCTCATCTATTTTCCGAAAATTTGTTTATTAATTAATTTAACTTACTATCCTTCAAACTTCACCTCCACGCACAATCCTCAGTTCATCGATTCAACCATACACTCGAAAAGCATTAGACTCGAGTTTCGCTTTTTTTGGACCTCATCAGTAGTGCATATCCAGGATTTGAACTCCAGACTCATCGTATGGAAGGTGTGTGTGTGTGTGTGTGTGCTACTACTGTGCCAACCAGCTCATGCCACGGCTGAACCAAATTGCCAATTTGTTTATTCATTGTGAGCAAAAAATAAAAATAACCCGGATAATGTATTGTGGACTGACCGATCATCGCACCTATCAGGAAACGATCAGCTGTATGGTCAATATTACGGATGACAGGCCACGAGGGTTCCATATGGCACAATTGGCCGAGTTTAGATAGTTCGGGTAACGATACCGGTGTGGATATCATATACACAGTCCTACTTTGATCGGTGCAGATGAGTTGTCACGTCGGTTGGGCAATCAATCATTGGTTTAGTGCTAACCGCCATTCTGTTTCCAAGAAAACAATATGTTGCAGTAACATTCGTCGGACTGTCTCACAGGTGTATAAGAAAAAAAAAACAAGGATCCGTATGATTTAAATCAATTGTTTGATCACACCTGTAGCGTTTCTCCATGATGTTCAGTAAGGATTCATCACTTCCGTATGTATCTATGGCCGCAGATTCTCGTGACCGAGGAAAGCGTGTGATTGCAAGCCAGTCGATTTCAATCCACCCACGCGCGCACATACATCCAAGTTAATCGATCGATGGACACATTGCGTGGATGACGAGAAACATATCATATCAGTCTGAGATTCGCCATGGCTCATTAGTACTGGATGTTACGCGATTGAAATTGAAACCCATGAAAGGCCGGATTCCCCAATAATTTTTAACTTACCCCGTGTTCTGAAGAGGTGCGATAAAATCAAGATCACAAAAGAGAGTAGGGTCGATTAAACACAAGCAAAATGACTTTGTTTTCCCTATGATTTTAAAATGTGATTGCAATAAAATTGGGCGCATTTGAGGGAAAAAATGCCCGAGCTAATTAGAGCAAGAATAAGGTGAACAACAAACAACTTGTTGGGTTTATTGTGAAACAGATGAAGTGAACTACAGGTGTTGATCTGATTCGTGCAACAACACCCTCATTTTGGAAATACATTTCAGTCTCCAGTATCATGCTTTTATATTAAAGGCTATGGGTAAAGTATATTTATTCCTGACTTTATCTCCCACTTCCATGTTCTTAGTTCTCTTCTACCACCGTTTAAATTTGTGTGGCCTTGAGTGTTGCGATAAAATTTGTAGTATTTCGAAAGTTACACCTGAGAAATCGAAAGTATTTTACGCAAAGCAGCATGGGAATTCATTCTTTTTATTAAATGATTCCTGTTCCATTAGAGTATTTATGAAGTTGAGCACACGTAGTCTGAATTTCTCATCTCTTTTCATTCAGTGCACAGTAAATAAACAAATTAATAAAAATATCTTAACTTGAATAAATTGATAAATTATTTGACTATAAACTGCTCACGCGTTATTCACAATGCTGCAGGAGAAACATAAAGCTAATCTTCGAAAGTTGAACTTGGGGTAAGCGGCTCGTTGAATAAGCGTCCTGTAGTGCCTTCGCACCATGTCAGTTCATGTTTCCGATTCACTTTCGGATCCGATATATGTCAACCGTGGGGTTCCACAAGGATCAGTGCTGGGCCCACGTCTTTTCCTTGCCTTTATAAACGATCTTCCAGAAGTCCTTGGACCAAAAACACTACTGTTTGCAAACGATGCCAAAATATGGAGGACAATTACCAAGCCCGAGGATTCATTTGAGCTTCAGAACGCCCTTGACGAAGCCCACAGATGGTCTCTCGCCAATGATATGGAATTCAACGTTGCCAAATGCAAAGTTGTATCAATACGTCACAACGGTCAGTTTCGCTACAATCTCGGACACGAAAATCTACCTCATGCAACATCCGAGAAGGATCTAGGAGTAGTCATTCGTGCAGATTTGAGTTGCTCCACAAACTGTTCTAGGGCATCATCCATGGCGGTAAAACAAGTTGGACTGCTCAAACGTATTTTTGGATCGTTTGAGCCGGCTTTGTTTCCACGTCTGCTAGCCACGTATATTCGTCCATATACCGAGTATGCAATTCAAGCCTGGAGCCCATAGCTGCAGCGAGATCGGAGGGCACTCGAACATCCACAGAGAATGGCTACCAAAATGGTCAAAGGTTTACATTCCAAGACCTATGGAGAAAGACTACAGCTACTGGGGCTATTCTCATCCCAATATCGTCAAATCAGAGGTGATATGATCTTAGTCTATCGGATTTTCCAACAACCCAACCATCCATGTAAATCTCTGTCCGTTTTATCACACAACGTCCATCTCAGAGGGCACCCGCTGAAGTTGGCACTCCAAAAGAGCCGTCTCGACTGCAGACGTCACTCGTTTGCAGTCAGAGTGTGCAGCACATGGAACTCTCTACCCCCTCACGTTGTCTGTGCCCCAACATTAGTATCTTTCAAGCGTCAGCTTGATGATGCACTGGCAATCATTGCTTTTCAACACCCAGCTACATAATATATTCTCCTGTGCTCGTCAAAAACATTACCTTACTACTGTAATTTCATGAATGTACTGTGTGTGACATTGTGAATCGTGTTCCGAACCAAAGTGTAAACACCCTATGGGATTTGAAAAAGCGAAGTCTTTGTAAGTTTTATCCCATAATAAAAATTTGAATTTGAATTTGTCATCATACCCAAACCGGTTGAAACATTTAAAAGGTTTTGGCATATAACTGAAGCTTAGAGGCAACTTAATCCAGAAGACCAAAAATTCGATGACTCAGTTGGTGTCTTGTGAAAGTGATTCAATTTGAACAGGAGTCCAAGTTGTTGCATATTCAACGAAACTTCTCAATCAAAACATAGACCGTGCAGGAGCTGGGATTTTAATTTAATCGAAAACTTTTCCTGTATCAGAAACAGGAATATATTAGCTACCTTCACACAGGTCGTCAATGATAAAGGTGTGCGGTATATTAGAGGAAACTAGTAAATTCTGTTTGATAATCAACTTGGTGGACGCCGTGCTAAAGCGACTGCCTCCATGGCTCAAAAATGAAGAAGAGCAAATGGAACATGGACGAAATGAAAGAACAATACCTATATCAAGTCCATGAGTCATTTTATTAAATAAATTCTGGTTAAGTTTTCTACTATGTCTTTGTTACTTTACAACTCATGCACAAGCAGTCATCGTCAAAATCGCGAAATCGTACAGTTCAATTGCATGTGGCTAATAGAAGCAAAGAAATAAGTGAGTAGTATGTCAGATATGTTGCCTCTGATGTGGGGCAATGTTATGTTCGATCCCGTGAATGAGGCTTGAAATATGAATATGGATATGAAAACTTTAGATGGGGAATGTTTGAATGAGCCCATTCGGCTTACAGGCACCCGACACTGTTGGTGATCCTAGGTATTGTACTGTATGGTATGGTATTGAAGCTTTATTAAGTTATATACAAGCTTTCAGCCAAAAATAGATCCCCGTTACAAATCTGTTCAAAAAAGATGTGGAGTGGGACGTAAAACTTGCAAAAATATGAATAAACTGCACAGTGCATTAGAAAGCTCAGAACGAACACTTTCCTTGTTGGTCAGTATTCGGGCAAGATAGGATACCAAAGAGTTTCGGTATGCAGATANAGATATGCGAGACGGGATAAGTTTGTACTTAGAACGGGTGGAGGGGTGGGATTTGCATGCACACCGGTAATTTTGTAAAGGATGGTTGCCATCAGATAGGATATTGCCAGCAAACTTCAAGCACTCATCGATATGGGTATCCCAGATATTGTCAATCAGGTCACAGATAACGGAACTTCGAAGAGACGGCTGATTATTGAGAGGCCAAGCCTCAGCAACTTGAAATCAGCCTTCAACAAACCAGGGAAAATTACTGAGGAGCAGTAAAGAGGTATAAGAAGAAGACATTGTTGAACGAAAACGTCTATCACCGACAAATCAGAACAGAATTGGCGCTGTCTCCTTATCCAAAAAGAGAGGAATTTCAACTTACGAGAAACAGTTTAGGTATGTATGGACCAGCGAAGGTTAATTTCATGTGTGACCCCTAAGTACTTCACATCCTTGAACCTGCTTTCCATGAATCTGTACATTGTTGGAGGGAAATGGAGAACGGTTCAAAGTAAAAATACATTCAAGGTATTTTTCGAAATGAATAATACCCGATGAGATGGAATACGGAACGGGGTGAGATAATTTTGCGTTATATTCAGCCAGTTTTGATTGGCTAGAAATGACTATACCATCATCATACTTAAAATGTCGTACAGAGGAGTGATAGGTAATTCACTGATGTAAGGCGCAAAAAGCTAGGGTGATAAGACAGCATCTTGAAGTACACCTGAACTATTGAGTAATGCAATTTACTGCCTTCGTCCGAATTTAACTTACAGATGACTTTGCGAAAAGTAATCAGCAAGTCATTCAAGATGAGAAATGGGGCAGCAAACGGTAGCAGTCTGTTAAGTAAAAGAGAATGGGGCACCGAGTCAAAAGCGGAAGAATAGTCAAGAAATGCACAGTGCCCATATTTAACTTTCTCGTTAAGGGAATTACAGATGAAGTGAGCTAAAAAAGAAGTGGCATCCAATGTAGAGCGGTTATGCTTATACGCAAATTGATAGATATCATCGGGGTGTATGGGGTACCCGGTAGAAGTAGCACCTCTGACTCGGAGGGCCCCTTTAGGGCATTCCCAGTTCTTTGGTCTCCACCGGGTGCTCAGCTCTCACCGGTGGCTCCCAGAAGCTGCTTGAATGCAACAGCGGCCACACCCCGGTAAACCGCTCAACAGGCGGGCCAAACCAGATTAAGGGTAATCGGGAGCTCAACTCCCGGCGAGTCGGTGTCTAACGTAAGTGTTGGGCGGTCGAAATCGGTTTCACGACTCAACGGCCGAGGAAATGACTCCGTACTCACCAGGGATGCATGGACCCCTGTTCAGCTAGCAACTGTCAGTGGCGTATGAGCTTCCCCAGAGAGCCACCGGTAACCATGCATTACCTTCTTGCTGCCTTGAAGTAGGACTTGGATGTGCAAAGACGAAAGATGCCACCTCAACCCAAAGCCGGGGGACGCTAGGGAAGTTTCGTTTACCTAACTCCCCAGACATTTCATGGATATTCACTCAACTTGTCTTGCTAATCATGCTACGGCGTGCCTGAGAAGCGACATGCCCTGTGCTCCTCCAGTGGCTCGGGTGACAAGTATGCGCATTAGACACACTAAACTACACAAAACTTCGAACATTGGATGNNNTGGATGCTGAAACGTAAGAACACTCTTAGATGCCGGGAGTCAGGCACTAAAGATTCGCGTGCTGCATGACTACCAGCTGCATATTACATGCCTCTCAGAAGTCAGATTGGCAGGTTCCGGTTCCAAAACTATCAAAATCCCTGGTATCGATAGCGAATACTGGCTGTATCACAGTGGGAACGAAACGTCGGGTCAACACGAAGTGGCACCTGCTTTAAGCCATCAGGCTAATAGTGCTTTACTTTCATGGAAACCAATATCCGCTAGGATTGCAGTAGCACGATTCAAGGGTCGTCCAGCAAATCTCACAGTAATCTCTGTCTACACCCCTACTCTCTCATCTGACAACAGTGCCGAGGATGAAATCTATGGCAGTCTCCAATCGCTAATCAATGAACTACCCAAACGGAATGTACTTGTCATAGCAGGGGACTGGAACGCTCGAACTGACCAACAAGAAGAGGCCACAAAGCACATCCTAGGGAGGTTTGGCCTGGGCCAACGCTTCGAGAATGGTGACAAACTGCTCAGCTTCGCCGATTGTAATCGGTTGTTTCCTGAGAGAACTGGAGGATTTGATTTGTTTTATGATGATTTCATCGT
>UZAN01043265.1:8745-39333 GCA_900618425.1 Echinostoma caproni
GAAATATCTCAGCTCTGGTCGCTTATCAGTCCGTATCCTGTGTTTTCTGCTGTTTTAATCTCCCGTCAACTGAAACCCGTCCACCGGCGGAGCAAGCAAACCGGCTGAAAAGTTATACATTTTTTCATCCGCTATTTTACTGTTGAATTAAACGAATTGGAGTCAGCCATTCACATCACACATTCTAAAAAGACCATCTTTTTGGCTCGAGCTACAAACGCTCGATGGGATTACTCCCATTCTCCTTGAAATGTACGCTTTGGTACTGTTCTCCTCGTACAGACGCTTTTAGGTCTTATTTTATATTGAGACCATCTTCAACCCCTTTCACAGCTTCGATATGACGTGATTCCTCAAACCGCGACAACTAGTGTCTCATGATTCTAACGTCAGATATCGCACAAAGAAGCTAGTGAATCATTCCAGACATAACCAACTGTCAACTACGAAGAACAACATCGCCTAACTACCATTGGCAAAGCTTACGACTTAACAGCAAACCTCAGAGACAATCGACATCCATAAAGTAAATCCATATACTGTCGTCGGTCATACCGAAGATCTTTGTGTCGGATTTGTTCTTCCCAGTATAACCCATACACAAAAGATTAATTACAAATAATATGTGACTGTTTCCAGTTACTCTCAAACATCGCAGACCACAAATGCCAAAAAATGAAATAAAGCCTTATTAGTTTGCTTGCCGGCCAACACCACTTTAATCACTTCAATCCGAAAACAGAATTCGTAGCTGGGATAAGGACTGATTCGCCTTATTACTCGTGCATCCACACACATTTCCACACTTTATAGTACAATGTGTCCTATTCAGTAGTGTACTTTTGCAATTGAAAAGTAAAATAATTCCCTGAATGGAACGTAAAATTGTTATCGATCGATTTTTCTAGAACATGGTACTTGTGAACAGTTGGTTTATCGCCTCTACACTTCAGGCTCCGTTCGATTAACAAGCTAACGGGGGTTGTCTCTAGGATCGTATTAGCAACACAGTTGTTCACGCATCATTGTCCATCCGATGTTAACACGCAACGGTCATCCATGAGGTCAAGTTCCCCTCTCATAAGGTTCTCGAAGCGAGAGTGGAATCCACTTCGGACTGAGGATTGATGCATTGTGATGAAACCTATCTATCGCACACGAAACGTAAACCAGTTCACGCATGATGCGAGCGACTTTGACCAGTTTTGACCTGCTTCGGGTAACTGATAAACCATATTGCTATGGGTTTGCGTGCCGTTCTGATCGATGAAATTATCACACTTCCCTTGCTCGTTATAGATAAAGCCATAAAATTCTCCCGAAACTCCCGAAACAATATAATTGACGTAATTATTTCATGTAAACATTGCTGTTTATTGTTCATCGTATTATTCTTTCCCTCGTTCGTAAAAATTCACAGTCCGGTGATTTTACAATTTCAAAGTTCAGAATACGGATGTAAGAACTTTCAATGACGAAACAACTGATAATTATTTTGGATTGAAACATTTATCCCCCTCCCTTTATCCCCTGCACCAATAGCTAAAGAAGACAAATGTTGAGGGATGGTAACATTTCTTTTATTCTGCTCAATCTTCGACGTGGAACAGGCATATTGAGTTGATCAACTATGATGAACAAACGTTCAAAAAAAAAAAATAAAGGTTACCAGAAGTTAGAGTTTAAGGGTTAATTACATGGTAAATAAAGTGATGGCGTCAACAATTATGAGGCGCATAAAATCGGCTGATCTAAATGAATGAGCAAAGCGCCACCAATTTGGAAAAACTTGTCAGTATAGACTTGTAACAGTGGTTTGACAGACAATAAAGAGATTCAACTGAATCGTGTTGTCATGAGGTGTTTCACAACGGATAACTCGGGATTTACACCGTAATAGTAAGACCACTGGTTGTACGTTGCTTCATCGATTTCGCCAACCATTTTGAAATGTGTGATTGGTGACAGTTTGTTCTTCCCAAGTATAGGTCACTTCTAGGTAGTTTTTGTATTCTGCTTCGTAAAAATGTCCCTTTACTTCCTTTTTTATTTTATTGAAAATAAAATGTACAGTAAACATTCAGGAAGGGAGGGGGGGGGCGGGGCGGCCATACAAAAGCTGCCTGGGAAGACGGGCGGTGGTGGAACGGTTTGAACCCAGGACTCACAGGCCACAAGTTGGTGATCTAACCACTTGGCCACCACCGCCTCATCATATTCAGACAGGTGTGGATGGGCTGAGTTAAAAAGTTGCAAAGGATGTCAACTTTGTGTCACCCGTAAAAATAAATATGCTGTCTTCATAAATGGTGTATAGGAAATATTATCACCATGAGTCCTTTTAGTCATTCGTCAAGATGCGTCTACCAGAAGTAAGCCAATGGATTGCACTTCACGTTTTATAAAAATGAAAGGTTGAATGCACACTGAATTTTGGCCAGTCAACTTTGTGTCAGGATGGTCCAAACCTGTAAGAATGTCCCGAATTGGTGCGAGGCTTTCAAAGAAGGTAAACAAATAGTCAACTGCACGTTTTTTCGTTGCTGTTGGGTGAAGTAATCGATGAAGCATTGCTGAAGACGACATCTGTTGGAACGTTAATAGAAAAGTCTGGTTAGTCCCGGCAACACGTCTTCCACACGATGGATCAGGAGTTGAAAGATCGGACCGGACGGTGGACGTCAACTAGTTATGTGCTCCAATAAGAGCGGAAAGCGACTTCTTGTACTTCCTGAGTACATGGTTGACCGAATGAAGTCTGACGGTGGGCAGTGCATTTCGGCATAACATGTCCTACAGTACTACTCACAAGTAGTTGCGAGTTGAATGCGTAGTGAAAAATTGTTCGGTCTTATTAGTCATGAATTTCAGCAGCAGCTTTGCAAGCTCTTTAATTCAACTAGGGTTCTGGTCTGAGGTAACGCTTGTCTGCCATATAACCCACAAACATATTTAGTAAGGTAGTTTATATCGCATATCAAACTTGAGATTTATAAGATTGCATCTAGAAGTGAATCCGTTGCAGCTTCAACTTCGTAGAATAATTGCGTTCTACGAGTTTCATCAAAAGTAGATTGCTTTCGGTCTTCGTACGTTACCTGTTAAAACGCGTCTATCATACCTTCACAACGGTGGGAATGATCTGAATAACTTTTCCATAAAATGTCTATAAATTTAATGTTCACAAGAAATTAAATCTACCCAGCTGTTTTGATCGGTTACCATTTCGATCAATGTTTAATAAGTTAGAAATGTTTGATTCCAAGATATGTTATTGGCTGTTTGAGAAAGAAAAAAATAAGGACAATTTAACCAGTACTTGCATGACCTTGATTGAAAACAAACGAGATCATTCGAAGAAAATAAAACGGTGTCGTTAGACTTTTGCTGATCGTCGCGTAGAATGCTCGGTTGGCCGTTTGAGACCAAACGAGATCAAATGGAGTGAGGTTTGTTCAGTATGAATAAAAATTCCCACAGAACTTTAACTCCTTTAGGAACGGACGGTCAGTTTACTGTAAACATTAGTTTTTCTTCAGCAAATAATCCAAGATGTTTCGTTCTGCAATTATCCGCACGAAATAACCAACCTTCTGCATAGCGTCTCGCACCTTGTGAGTTCCACTCCCGCCTCCGCGGACACTTTCTCAATTCTGTTCCTTTCTCTTGACTGATAAAGAGCTTATTTTGAATAACAAATTTACAGTTGATGTTTATCAAGTAAACGGAACTATTGCAATTTAGAGCATTTCTGTTTTCATCCGCCTAATTCAACCGCAACAGGACTGAAAGCCTAGGTGGGGCGCAATTCGCTCAAGCAAATGATCGCTGTGAAACGGATCTGATTCACAATGAAGACCTCATCGCATTAATATGGGCCAAAAGATCGTTGGTGTTTGTAGTGTTCCAGTGTTTGCATCTATTCGAGGAAGAAATGTATTTGTTTGGCTATTCAAAGTCATCTCTGTTTGCGCATCGGTCATAGCTCGCCGGACGTAATACCTATTTGGAATCCATCTACCATATAATTGACCATTTCATATGAAATTACCGAATTTTTCATTGCTGTTACCGAGGAAACCTGTTCATTTTTCGTTACTGTTGGCTTGAGTCGGATACTGTGCTTTTGGTGGCTCAGGAGTACTCTTTCCCCTCGTGAACTGTTTATATCTTGATAGCTGAGAACTCATGAGCGGTCATGATATTTGATCGAAGCATGGCTTCTGAATCGCAATTCATCCAAAGGTATGCAGTGATTTCTCGACATGACTTGCATGAATAAAATAAATTACCATTATTCTGTCAACAATTATAAAGTAGAGAGGATTGTAACTCTTCAGCACTTCTTTCCTGCTGCTGCCTAGCACCTTTTCTTCAAAGCTGTGCATAAAGCAGTTCTTTATTCGTTCACCCGCATCATCGTTTCTTGTGTTAAACCCATNAAACCCATTTATTTGTGCAAGCAAGAGGGTGGATCGAATTAGCCCGAGTCGTGAAACCCAGCCCTTTTGGTCCTCTTTTGGCGCTAGTTTGCTTGTCCCGGAGAATAGCCTGAAGTCTGACAGATGGACTGTAAAATCACCCTTCTCGATCAACTTGTGACACGCTTCAAATCCCCATTCAGTTTGACGAGTCACACGCTTCGCTAGCCAAGCAGAGATTCGCATGCCAGAGTTGCCTGCCCGGGGCGGGCATGTATTTCAAGGCAAACGTGGCTGTCATGCACAGTCTTACACACACACACACACACACACACACACACATCTCAGAACGAGTTAAATCGACGGGGCACGCGAGACACAGATGCAGCGAATCCTGAAAATCTTCAACATATCATTCATGGTGTGTAAAATAGTCCACACAAATCCTGTTGTGCTCACACATTGTGTGAAATTTCCTATTCCTGTCATCTTCATTATTTCGTCCCACTCATTGGATCCACCCGATTGTCCAAAAACTCACTGTTTCATACCACCCACCCATATTCAGCCACTCACCAACCCAGACCTACACACACAAACGCTTGTTAATGAACCAACCGGTTACTGTGCCAACATCCTGCTCAGTCAGTGCGGTTGATATCTCAGAGTACAGCTCAACCGATTATTCCGACGATTTTTTGTCTCACAGCGAACACAATTCGACCGGACGTATAGGCGATTAACAACTCCAGATGACACACACCAACACTTGTCCCGGGTCATGATGCATTTCGTCTGACGCATTGTCGTTCGGTTGGAAAAACGCATCCGGTCAGTGTCAGACAAGCAATGCAAATCAGATGCACATTTGCGGAAATTCGGCGCACAGATGAATAGTCTGACGGAAGAGGGAGAACTGCAGCTTTGTGACTAATTTGTTCTTGATAACTAAACACTGTCGGCTGTCTGCTTACGATTGAGTTATCACTGCATTGTGTACAACCAATCCTCCGGTAGTTCTAAGCCGTAGGGAGTCCACTAGATAGCAGATCGGAGCTTGGGTTTCAGTCAGTGCAAAACGATGCCAGTATGATAAATGATATGAGTAACTTGTTTCCAAATTCAGTTGTATAGATGTCTCGCAAAGATTCACAGATGATTGTTAGTTGCCCGATAACCAGAGGGGTTGCTCTTTTCACTTCGGTTGAGACTAGCCAGTACTTCGAAAATATATTCTCGGTTGTACAGTAAGCTTAGCTGGAAAAGTTCTGTGTTTGGTGAAAATTCTCAAAGCATCTGTGCGACCAACCTATTGTTTGAAAGAATGATCGATAAAACCGTTGAAAAGGGGTTAACATCACAAGCTTTTCATCAAAAGAAATCGCATTCCACTAAAAACCACAACGATTTTGTCTGACGAAGTAGAGATTTGTCCAAAATCCCCAAAGTTCCAAGAAATGCAATCAGACGACTTGATTCGGATAAATGATCCTCATTTGATTTCGGTTCAGTTATGCAAAGGAAATAAGCATTCGATATCCGCATTGTTTCGGGTCGGATTGAGTAACAAAGCGCAGCAAGTTTTTTGTCGGTTAGCGATTGTTGTTCTCCGACTATCGAAATCATGAAACCAATCTCGATCTGTGGTGTCATTATTTATGCCTTGAGACCATAAATTAGGCACAGCTACAAATGACAGATGAACGGAAGAGAATGTTTAGGTTGAATGGAGAGAGGTACGCAAAAGAGGAATGAGTGCATTAGCATTGCAAGCTGGGATGTGTTAAGCCATTTGGCGTGATAGGGAGAGCAAGCTGTTCTCCAGAGATGAAACCATGACTGGTTTAAAGTGCCTAAAATAGGGAAAATGAGCAACTGAAACCACTGATAAAAAGAAAACCACAACAGTGAAACCTTGCTGAATCGCACACTACGCTACTAGGCCATGTTACAGTGGCACTCATATATCGTCCAGTGAATGTTCATATTTCCATCGTAGTTACTCATTTGGGGATTCTTCTGGTTTGTCGCTAATTCTGGCCATACTTGTTCTACCCTCATCTAAGTGTACATTTCAAATCGGGAAAGGCAGATTCCAGTTTTAGGGATGATGCGGTGAGAAAAAGATTAACCCCACGACCCCTAATTATCCCTCGATTTAGCTTTCCACTATAGTCTCAGAAGACCGATAATTCTTGTATGCACCGCTTCCATTGAATGCTCGACTGCTCGATGTACACATGCCTGCTCACACAGACGTACAAAACCCGCATATGACACTGACATTCCTCACATGGGACCTTGAGTGCACTGACCAATCAGCCTACACCACGGGTGTGCCTGTTGTTGATTGGCGGACTATTGATGACTTGTACCACCAGTACCGACTGATGATTAGCTTTTTTGTTGTACGTGAATTGCGAAGCTTAAAGTTTGTGCCTAACTAATAAAAGTAATTTATTCCCTGCATATTACGAGTTGCGTTGAATACAACAAATATATTGACATGTAAAGAATGAATGGACATCGGTTGAGTTCCTCTCATTGCAACTCAATAAAGCATGGAAATGGTGTTCACTGTCATATATGGTTGGATATACCAGTGGTTGAATTGTTTTCATGTGGATTGGTTTTCCGATTTTCTCAAGTGGCCTTGTGCTGTTATTTCATGAACTAAATTTATTGTTTGTGAATTTTCCCATTTCCCTTCGAGGAAATTCAGTACGTAATGGGTCTCAAACTCTACAGGGAAGTCCAGTGATTGATTTGCATTGTTGAACGATTCCTGCTTCTGTAAAATGCCTCTTTTCCATTTATCGCAAGAAAGACATATTCCATATATCTACTATACTGTGTTCATCCCTTAATACTTCAGCTCAGAGTACTCCTTTCTAGTTTAGCCAAAAAAATGTCAGCTAGAAGCGGATCGACTACTATGTCCATCTGACGATAGATAGTGCCATCACATATAAACTGGGCGTTGTGTACGACATGTTAACAGCTTTTTCAGGTATGTGACTGAGATACCAACGTTTGCACTTGGCGATTATATCTGGTTACAGATAAATTTCATCAGGGGAACATTGTTGCACATTGAAAATGCACCCAAGAAGATCGTCTTTTTTTGTGCAGTCCCAAGTCTCCTATGTTGGTTCAATTATCACGTAATTTAACAAATATAATTTTCTTATATACCGTGTAACTGGTTTTGGTAATAATAGAATACTTTGTAAAAATTCGTTTTCCATGGAACTGGTATCTGACAGCACATATTCCCGAGCCACCGGACCGAATGAGAACACCAAGTGATTCCGTCTTCTCGGAACGGAATTGGCACAGCAGGTCTGATCGGGAGTGATTCGGCGTCTGTGTCGCGATTTTCCCTTGGGGAACAAACCACTTCGTGATACCGACCGGTTCATTTGTACAACGCATAGGGTTTGTGATTGACCTTGTACACGATATCTATCACAACTCCTTACTGCGTGCAAAAGGGTAATGAATTCTCTCCACATCGGAATAAATACGGTCTATTGCGGGTGCACACTCATTGCCTGTGTTATACTTGCTGAGGCGCGTTTCCGTATTTTGCACTCAAACAAAATGGATCCCATTCCACCCATTTGACTCACGATAGTTTTGATGATTATAAAACTGTGAGTTTTTGAATGTGACAAAATGTCGGTTACCTTCGAGATGATGAAATAATGAGATCAAAAGACACAGGTGAGACTTTTTACTGAGCACTAGAACAATTACACTGCATAACTAGCCAAAAACTAGACATACTACAAATGGCTACAAAATGCTGTTTTGGTTGGAATAACTTAGTGCGCTCCAGGTAAACAGGGACTGGCCATAATTGGTGACCAGTTTGCTGAAATCGCGTCACCAATTTTTCAAGCACCTTGGCATAACGAATTCTGTGGTCACAAAGAACTGCTGCTTGATCGAAGAAAGCGACAGCCGACAAGCAGGATTAGCAATATGGAAATTATCAGCGTCCCAACAGGACAGATATGACATTGGGCCGGAATGGTGCAGAGATACACCTCACCAGAAATAGACTTTATTGGTGAAAAGATTCGAACTTCCGATCCGAAGACAGGCGGTTTGATCGCCATCAGGATGTTCCTTCAAGGTCGAGCAATGAACTTTATTTTATTTCATCTCCAGACATCCCTATAGTAATCTACTCTGAGGTACTACTCCAAATAATAACTATGGACTATTCCATTCAATAAGCTGTGTGCTACTTGGAATTGTGATGACGTTCCAAATGAGATATCTTGTTATATGTATGCCAGAATATTAATATCCTGACTGTAATCTGCAATGAACGACTATCCTCGCCGAGGCACCAGCTTGTGGAGTTATAAAAATCAACTAAGTTTATTTATTCCAGTCAATTTCAATGATTTATTTAACTTCAGTATCCTCCAGTTTGACAACAAGAGATATGTGGGTGATGTCTTTGCGATTATCGATTCAATATGCCAAACAAAATCTTTGTGTCATCTAAATAAGCAATGCAACCCAATTATTTTTAAAGGAAGAATAGAGAATACTAACAGAGTCTTTCATTTTCCACATAGTTACCTATAGATAAAGGATTCCCAAAAGGTCCTCTCATTTATTCATAGAAAACCTAGACAAGATTTCACCCTTAAAATAAATTCAAATTGAATCATTGAAAACAAATAAATGTGCACAAATGGTAACGCCCTGGCCGTTCCTCGAAAACAAGCTGGTGCTACATTTTACAAAATCATCATAATCTACCACCCTGGTAAAAAGAAGAAACTAAAAACCATGGAACAAAGAGCGCAATCAATATGGCCGATCGACTGACTTTCTTTGGCATTCCATATAGATCAGTTCCTGTTGAGGCTAAAAGAAACCCTTTCCCAGATTACAGTATGCACATATGCTTCCGGGTCGATAACAGTCTGAAACGCTACCTGTTAATGACCAAAGACCCGGTCAGTTGGAAAAACACTGTGTGTTACCGGATCGATTGTAAGAAATACGTGGAAGAACAGGTTGGATAAACTAGTAAAAGATTAACACAAGTGAACGGAAAAAGACAGATTTTGTACCAGGTTTCACGAAACCGGAACACGATTCAGCGAGCACTAATCATACCGTAGTCAAAAGAGACAAAAAAGACGAATGACGAATAACGCCGTTACCAGCATTAAAATATCAGTCTAAATACAATTCAATTGGTGAATACAGAACACATCAAACTATTCCGAGACCTTCAGGAAAATACGCGTATATGCAAATGCATAAACATATACAATATAAAAATATGACAAAAGGACAGAGATCGAGATGGTAAATCGAACGGACTATATAGACAATACTGAGTGACCGAGTGGAATTTACCAAAAGCACGGAAAAGGATAGAATGAGTCAAATAGAAGCGGCGCTACTCAAGATTTTGCAGTGCTGAAAGCAGAATGGATTCGATGACGTGTCTACTTTGGAACGTCTTCAACTTATCGCGAATGTTAGTTTGAGATTTAATGGATTGACAAATACAAACAAAGATGGACTACCATTACGACCGGTTTTGGATATAAAGTCAATCTCCTAATATGGTGCACCCTCGGGAATTCGAAAAAGTGAGTAAATTTCAAGAACTGCAATATAGCATGTTAGTCAATAATAGATGCTATAAGTATTATGGAAAATCGGTTGGAAGTTTTGTGACAAAATAAACCAGATCGATGAAAAGTACGCTAATCCCGATACTTGTTCCAAATGTTTGTAATTATGTACTGCTTAGTTATAACGGTATTTAGATATACCGTCCGCGAATCCCTTATGCATCGAAGAAAATGGAATCGTTTACGGTGCTCTCAGCTTAATATCGGCAGATGGCATGCAGTATTCAGCCATTATTTCAGTTTGACATGTCTAGTTATCCCGTAACTACCTACCTTAGTTCAGAGGAAATTTTTCCAACCCAATTGACTGTCTAGAACGTTTCGTTTTTTTCAGGTGACATGTTACTTTGCACAATTTTACTGGTCAACACTGCCAACAAAAATACTGCGAAAATACCGCGTGCCAGAGCATCATTCATGGGTCTTAAGCAAGCTGGACTACTCAAATGTGCGTTCGGGCGGTTCGAAATAGCACTATTCCCATAATTGTTATCATTCTTCATTCGGTCACACACGGAATACGTCTAGAATGTTCTCAAAGCTTGGCAACAAAAGCGGTAAGAGTCTGTATAACAAACAACACCCCGAAAGCCCGCAAATATTGAGGCTTTACTCATTCCAGCACCGTCGAATTCGGGTGGAATTACTATTGGCATATCACACACTATATCAACACAACCATCCTTGATTTCTGAGTTGACTTTATGCAAAAATAATCGTCTCAGGGGACAACCAATAAATTTGAGGACCCAGAACAGTCACCTAGTTTATGGCGTCTTTCGTTAGAGTATTCGGTTTATGAAATTCTCTTCCATTCCACATTTTCTGTGCTTCTACAGTTGAATTATTCAGATCGCAACTTGATAAAGCAGTGGAACACCCAAAATTTCAATATCTGTGAGTGATCATGGTTATTATCATTATTTTCTATTTATAAAATTGCCCAAAACATTCTGTAAAAATTCTATAGGGCATGATAATCTTTCGGTTTGTTAGATCGTCTATAGTAAAACTTACAATTTTGAACTTTTATGTATCCACTGCTTTGTGTGCTGTTCACAACTAGGGTAATTGTGTTCGCAACTGAAAGACAAACTTCCCGACTTTGCGGTCTCATTTTGTGAACACTCATTTACTTGTTCCTGTGAAACAACGGACACGGGCCGGACGGTCAGGCGGGTGTCCGAACGGATTTGTGGGCATCACCCTGTGCGGCTAAACGCGTTAACGAATGAGTCTCCCACCAATGCAGTGGTTCCACACCTAGCTGAAAAAACTGGTCGAGGCTTTTCGCCATATGCCTAAAGTTCGTGGGTAATTATCAAGACAGGTTTGCTGTCAGAAGCTAGCTGCAGCAGAACAGGAAGCAGATGACACTAAAGCTTCCCTGGTCCATACCGCATCACGAGTAATCGCGATGATCGGATGAGCGGAACAAGAAATATGTAAAATATTCTGAAAGATAATGTTCCCGAAGAAAGTACTTTCGATAAACCGTATTGGGTGGTTACATATATCAGTACAGATATCTGATCGACCGACTGAAGCTCGGTTTATAACGGCCACAGAGGCAAGCACACGGCAGAAGCGAATGTAACAAAACTAACGGTAATTAATTCTAGATTCGCGAAAGGGATGAGAGGACAAAAGTCAAATGAAATAACGATGGAGAGAAGGGCTGAATCAAATGTTGATGAAAGTTGTTAGCTTGGGCGAGAGAGTGGAATGATGTTCTGTAAGATACACTGGAACCTGTATGTTATGCATAGATCGTAATGTATTAGAGGAGGGGCAGTGAAGAGAAAATAATAACAGTTGACTGTTAATATTGTGGTAGATGATATTGAGCTGAGGCAGNGTGTAGAGAGAGGAGGAGTGATGTTCTGCTTTGTACACAATCAGTCTGCTGCCGAGGCCAGGGGAACAACAGTGTATGGACCAACATCTTTTACCTACATACTCGAGGATTGAAAATGCTAATCGCAATCGCCTCAGCAGTGGTCAGAAGACTCCTTCTTATTCCTTGTGTATATGTGTGGGGTATGGTGTGAATTGGTTTTATTGCATCTAGCTTGATCACAACATGCCCGCTCTCAGCAAGATGAGCTGAGCTGCGAGTATATCTAACCATTCCTTTGTAGAGATTTGCAGTACAGTGCTCAGTAATGAATTGCACACTACAAGTGATCGCGAAAAGATATAGAACGAAGGCTTTGGACTGATGAATTAACTTATCTTTTGTTTGCTGGGTCATTAGGGGCCGAGTGAGGATACACGGTTGAGCTGCAGGCAACTTTCAAGAGATCACTTTGGACAAACGTCCTTTCAGAAGTTCCAGGGCATCGTCACCTTTAAAAGCAACGAATGTGAAGACGTTCTTTTGAGGCTATGCTTCTGATGGCCCTCAATCGTAAATGTTTAGCAATAAAAACATCTGGGTAACCACTGGACCGAAGCACATCGTAAATAAAACTTATCTCTGATAGTAACGCATCAACAAATCGCATGAAAATCGCACGAGCTCGATTATGATAAACATCTGACCAAGTTGCGTTTCTATTTCAGGGGGACAAAGCTACAAAAATGTGTATACTGTCCAACCGCCGTCGTTTTACCGAAAACGCTTTTGGGATGCTACCATCGTCTCTCTTAGTGAATAACACATCTAAGAGGAGTAATAGCCCGCTCTTCTCTAATTCAAAAGTAATACGAACAACTGGATGTTACATATTGAAATCGTCAAAAAAACCGCGTGTGGCTCATTCAGGAATTACAAACGATAAAATTATCGACGATTTACCTCCTATATAGTTTTTAGGTTTCGAATTTCCGTTATCCACTTTGACCAGAACAATATCAGTTACTATAGGGCCTGTTGGAGACCCCAGAACTACCCCTTCGATTTGTCTGTATAACTGGTCGTTTTACAAAACTGCATATCAAATGTACACCTGAGAATCAGCTTTTTCAGTGTATTCACCGGAATTCTGACGTGAATGCTGTTGGATACTAAGAATTCACAAATACGGTCAACGTTTTGGATCGGGGTTGCTCTTGTAAATAAAGATTCCATTTCAAAAGACATCATGTTTTTTTTGAGCATCTAGAGGTTTTCTATCTTCTCTATTAAGGTAAACGTGTCCTTCAGGCTACAGTTGGCAATCGTCTTATATGTAACCGCCTGATGTATCGAAAATGAAATTCTCTACAAATAAACATGTAGTCATGGCAAATCCGATTTCCGGTCTTATGCTGAAATCAATTTAAAGTAATCTGCAATAAGATGTGAGTTTTTCTCTAGGAAAATTTCATTCCTGTATAGTGATGTATAAAGATATTGATCAAACTCGTGCAACACCCTGACACTTTCATCACATTTGTTCCTCCCAACGATTAGTTTTTCCAGCCTCGTACACGGGGGTTTGAATATGATATTGCCCCAGATCAAAAGAGGTAAACAAGTTAGAACGAGTGTGTTCAGCTTAATAATCACTCTAATGAAACAGGAACCATTCATTAGACAGAATGAATTCCCATCATGTTTTGCCTAATAAATTTTCCAAATATGAGCCGTAACATTCGAACTACTATAAATTTTAGCGTGACACTCCAGGTCGCGCAAATTCAAACGATGATATAAGACAACTAAAAACATAGAAGTTGGAGATAAAGTCAGGAATGAATACACTTTACCCGTAGCCATCAATACATAAGTATAGTATTTGAAACTGAAGTGGATTTCCAAAACGAAAGATGCGTTGCAGGAGTTCGGCCAACACCTCTATTGTGATCTATTGGCATGAATACGAATCACAGAGTACGAGTTTGTTCAGCACTCTGTTGTTTTGTTTGAGATGTGCCCCGTGAAAATATTCAGACTTTCAAATACAACAACATGGACTACGGATATCGACGCTTTTATAGTTAATAATTATTCCGTATCTGTCTACGACAAGGACGAGTCAACGTTTCTCAGTGTTCGGACCGTTTTGATATCACTGGAGATGAAGCATTCCAAGAATCCAAGGATTGCTATGGTTAACCTCATCAGTACTGACTCGGATAAGGGAGGATCATACTACGCACCGATTCATTCATCCAACCGCACGATTTAAAGGACACAGAAACGGGGGAAACGTCGGTAAATTAAAACGCTTAACAATATAATTTTCACACTCGTACGTCTCAAGACAGTCAATGATGGATGACCACCCTCATTCTCCGTACAGATTGCATCTTAGCATGTTTCAACCAAAAATAAATTAAAGAAATTAGAAAGTCACTGGGTTCTGACATACTGTCTAACGCATTTTCGTTCTGTTGGAGTCATTTCTGCAAATCTCTAATCGTCAGCGTTATGCAACCAAGGTGCCAAGGGGTTGGGGTTGGAGGTGAAAAACGAAGAAACTAAATTGTTCTCTGGTTGGCTGGGATTGCTGCAGGGCTGGATTTTCCAGATATATTACAATGTATTCGACGTGATTCTATCCACTAAGATAACATCTGAAAATGATACCTAGTTAGAAATTGTACATTGTTTTGTTGAGAAGTTAAAAGTATGTGGGTAGCTGCAGTAAAATAAGTGCGTAATCAATCAAAGATCTCAATTATATTGGAACCATAGGTTATGCGTAATTACAGAATTGTCGGTGGATAACAGAAACTATGATATACGACGTGTGGTTCCAAAGTTAATCAGAAATAACGCACTATTCAATTTTAATTGACCATAAAACCGAGGTCTTATGCGGATTATCTCCGCGGTCGTCACTGATTCCCTCACTCATCCGGAATTTCGATTAAAATTATCAACGAATGTTATCCCCAAGTTGTTCTATTTGAAGTAGGTGATCATTTTTTATCGGTGGCATTTTATTCACAACTGCACTTTGACAGTTGGTGAAATTGCAATTCTTTAAATGGTATTCGAGTGACCCTCAAGAGATTCAGTTCAGTGATACCATTTAGGTTGAAAGGAAATAAAGGGTGGGTGATTTACATAGGAACACTTTGGTGAAGCGGCGGTCTGTGGATGATAGAGGGAAGGAAACGTACGAAGTTTCTTGACTTGATATTACCGGATTGAAGTAGAAATATGCGTGCACATTACGAACGGAGGAAGAGTAAACATTTTTTAGGTCAGTTCTGGTCAAGGGGTAATTGCTTTACGCTAATAGGAAATAAAAGGAATAAGTTGGAGTTTGAAAGGAGAATCGTAAATCTGGGGAAGATGTAGGTGAAAAATATCTCGTAATCAGCGGTAGAAATTTGAGAAATATATACAAAGTTTACTTTTGTGTGTTTGAAGACTAAATAGTAATCTCCATTAGACCTTCATTTATCATATATTAGTGCCTTCAAAGTCAATAATTTCTTTGTGCTTGGACGGCGCCATGTGAATTAGAAGAGAGAGAAAATTTAAATGCTTCCTTTAAGTTTTTCATCATTGAAATCCAGAAAATTGAATTACAATTCCCATACTGATCGTGGTTTGAAAGAAACAGACCCCCGATGGTAGATCTACTACTAACTACTTCCTTTTTGACCCAAAACGACCAATCTTCAAGTTTCAGCTTCATCAACAATCCACATGTTATCCAGTCAGTCAATAGACTCTGATTTTACTCTTATGGGCACTCATCAAATGAACAACTTGGAATCGGCAACTCTGGTCACCGTTCCCCCTCCCCCCAATTAAACTTATTGGCATAGTGGTAACAGTCACATCTGGCATGAGAGGGAACCGGACCTGGATAATCGATTTGAATTACGAATGAGCTCTAACAAACAAATGAAAATTGATCTTAGTGTTCATGAGTGCTTTTTGCTTGTTTCGTGGAAGATGGTGCATAGCACATTTCCCGTTCCATTACTCACGTGTAAACGCACCAAAATGGGTTGAATTAATGTTTTCATCCGTTAGTCGAAGCCAAGAGATTCCAAGTAGGTTAAATCATTATGAACTTTGGATTTTTCACTCGCCATCGGGCTGTCACAAATATTTAAAAAATTTGAAACGTTATGCAACTTCTTTTCCTTCTTATCTTATCCTGGTCCAAACGTAATCCATCGAAGACGTTTATCTTATTTGTTCCACTGTCTGTTTTGTAATATTCGTGGTGACCGTCATTAATCACCTTCACCGTGACATTATGTAATGTCAAAGAATCTATCGGATGGTACTAGATACTGATCTGGTTGGTGCACAGTGTGTTAGGAGTTATCACAATTCCAAGGTTTTCAGTGACCGATGACTCAGTGAGGCCAATTAAGGAATTTCTTTCAAAACATAACAACATTCAGTTATCGCAGGACGGGAGGCAAGTACGACGTTGAGCTCTGATTGATCAAGTGAAATCGAACCAGTGCCATGTCAACAGGAAGTCATGCGTTTCGGACTGATATAACCTGTACTGGTGAATCTTCATCTGCGGTACTTACCTTGCATTTTTCATGCACTCGTCCTACCCAGCTGAATTGTGAAAACCGATCACTTTATTTTGAGAACTGATGTGCGATATCGCATGATTCACAAATTGAGTGGGATGAATGCAAACGTCTATGGCTTGACGTGGTCGCTACACTCAGGCATGGACATAGACTGGGTAGAAAAGGTTCAGCAATCACGTGTTCGAGAGTGATTCCAATGCGCTGAATGTATCTATATGCATGTTTGGATCACTTTGTTTAGCACAGTGCACGAAAAATTTTCATCTTACATGAAATGTAAAAAATAGGCCACAATACAGACCAACCTACGTAATAGATCAACAGCTGTCTGAGTCATATATATTTCGGGTGGAAAGTAATACATGACATGCAAAGTGGATGAACCATGGGCAGTTTTAACCGGGATCGCTACGATGTAGAATGTTCAATGATGAGGCATCACTTGATGTTGACGGATAGTTTAGTTAAATTGAATACTTTGTAGACTTCAATGATGAGTGGGGTCAGAAGGAAGTGGTTAAAAGACAAGAATGTGTATCCGGAACGGTAGTGCGACACAGGAGTGAAGTTAGTAAAGTAGAAGCAATTAACAATGCGTGAGTCACGATTTAAAAGAATGCGCTTCGCGCAGTTTGCTTTCGCGACTCGGGCGATCGGAAAGTAGAGGGAAATTTCATCCCAACCGAAGTAAAACGTGATCAGGATCAATTAGTTCCTTCTCCAGAATTTGTGTCATTTTAGAGACGTATTTAGTGGGTTGCGAGATACTTGAAACGTTTCACTCTCGTCTGCCTTAGTATCCTTTGATCTCAATCTGCAGTGTTGTTTCCAAAGAAACCCGCAATAAAATCGCTTTCAAAAGGTTAGGGGTGAAATATTAAATTTAGACATACGTAATGATTTTCTTGAGAACAAATAAAAAGAATGGTTGAGCAGGAAAGCAGCTAACGTGAATTTCGTATCGATTTAGTCACTTATCTTAAACATCTTCGGTTCTGTTCGGATGAATTATCACCCGTCCTTTGACGGCAGAAAGAGAGAACACTTAAAATCTAACTTGTGAAATTATTAAAAAACGTTGGAAATGACTTGATGTCTTTAAATTAGTCGAACCAAGTTTACTGAGAACTTAATATTACTCGCGAATTATTTCGCTTTACCGTAAATAGGGTTTGATTGCAGAAAACGTATTTCCTGAAGCAGTCTTGGCGGTTAGGAATGCTGAAGTAAGGTGAAATATTAGGGGAGAGACTAACAGACACCGAGGGCTTTCTGTTGGCAGAAGAGAAAGCTAAGGAAGTAAATCGGGAAACCCCAGAAGTCTTACATTCTTAGCTTTATAAGTAACTCGGTACTCATTATTCGGATCAACTGGGTATCGAATCAGTTATAAATACCGAGCAAACACCCGGTTGGCGCCCTATGGGATTAAATCTTTTGTCGTCATAAAACGTTGATACGGATTCAAAGGCTGTATACCCCTGTCCTACCTTACACTCAAAAGCACACATTATTCAAGGTGATGCGGCATGAATGTGTACAGGTCACCGCGTCAATGACGAAGAGCATGGTTGAATCCGCGAAGTTAGGAAGCACTTCACTGGCTAAGCAGACTCCTACGCATTTACACAATCGCAAGCAGTTGTCCTTAGTTTAATCTCATGCACAAACGGTACGTAGCACCACCCCCTACATCTTGCCATCTCCGCACACTGGACAAATTTCGGTTGTTTCATTGGTATAATGTAAACCATAAGAGATGTGAAGTCATACTACTCGCTATGTTATGCTCGTTCGCGATAATGCGCTATTTCAGCCACATTAGGCTATTCGGTTGCTAGCTTACACGGCACCTCGGTAAGAACCGCTTGACCAGGTTAAAATATAGTGTCGTTCATGAATTCTTATAACACCAACTATCATCAGATTTCTTGTTTCCAACGACTAGCGTTTGGAGCCCCATTCATAGGCTTGTATATTACATATATTGCTCCGCATTAAGCGCAACATATCTTTAATAGTATCCATATATGTTTTCACTCGTACTGGTCGAATGCCAATAAAATCTACGATTTCTCGAATTCGACTAGGGTTCCTGCACTGTCAGTTATATATAACCAAATTTCAGTAAAAAAGAACATTGGAAGTTAGTTACAAATATGGTTCATGGCCATATTACGGGTGTCGTGCGTTCATTTTATCAAAGTTTTATTTGCCCTCGTTTAATTTTGATCACCGAGGCTAGTCGGCCTTGCATGGACTCCATGAGGTTGACTGTCAAAATGCACTTGTCATTTTCCACCAATACATGTTGCATTTTGACCACAGACGACCATTGTCGAGGTAGATAATTTATCCCTGTTTTCATTACAGAGGAAAGTTTTTGATTACAATAAAATCCCAACAGTTGGACGATAATTGCATGAATTCGGTTTCAGGCATATGTCAAAATCTATTGGATGGTTCATTTGTTTTGAGCATGGTGACATTACAAAACATTTTTTTCAACGAGCCGCACACCTCAAGGTCAACGCTTGAGATCAACTGTTATCCTTCTTAAAATATGTTTTAGTATCATCAGGCTGAGGGGTTTTACGCTGGTAGTTTGTAGCCATATACTTATTCAGTTTATTCAAGCTAGAAAACTTTCAATAATTTGCTCATTTACTTTGAACAGAATGATCAGGGAAAACGCACTCATGAAACGGCAATCACTTTTTCGGTGTGATTTTCCATACTGCTTTGCATAAAATACATTTCGTTTGAGCTGCGCCTTTCGAACTATTACAAATTTTATCGCGAATCTTAAGATCACGTCAGTTCCAACTGTGAAACAAGTGAAATAAGATCACTACAGTAAAGGAGAAAGCCAAGAATAAAACACTTCATACATAGCTATCAATATACTCGTACGATACAAAAAACTAAAATATATTTCCAGAATAAGAGTTATTCCACACGAGTTTTGTGAATACCTTTATACGCACATGTAAAGACTTATATGTATTAATCTTTCCAGGCAGCCTTTGTATGGCCGCTGCCCCCCTTCCTGAATGTTGGCTGTACATTTGTATATGCAGTAAATAAAAAAGTAAAAATAACTTAAAAAAGACATTAGATAAAGATACATATCATCTTAATTCACGAGGATCGAGAAGGACACAACTTCGATCTCGACAACATCAAAGTCGTCGATCAGACCCGCACCGAGCACACAAGAGAATTTCTAGAAGCTTGGCATTCCTTGGAAAACTCGGTCAACCGACACATTGACACGGATCAAGTTTGTAATCCCATGGAACAAAACGACCAATCATCGCAAAGGTGGATCGTGTCACACTTCCCAACAGAACGACAGTAACACAGACTGATCAACTACCGGCCATCAGACTGCTCGCGTCTACCTCATCCCCTATCGGCACGTCAGCCAATCAGGCAACGCCAAGTCTTTACATCACTCAACGATTTATATAAGGAACACGCGTAAGCGCTCACCCAGTTACTGCATTGAGAATATCACCTCGATTGGTGATGAAACGTTTGCAATACAATTGCCAAGCTCGGCGAACCACTGAACATCATATAAATTCTCGTTTGAGGTTTATTATGTAACGAATGAAACAACTCGATTATACCGTGCACATTATACTGTGTATTCAATTAATATAGTAATTCACATTTACCTCACGATTACTTGTGAGTCCTGGCGTGAGGTAATGGGCACTCATCTAAACTGACAATTCTTACGACTTCACCTTCATGCATGATCCTGAGTTCTCCTAGTCACTCATACGCACGGAAGCATTGTACTCGACTTTGTCTCTTATTAAAGCACACCAGTGTTATTTACTTGCTACAGGGATGTAAATAATGCGAGAAGTGTCTTTGTGCGGGGGTTACTCAGTTAGTAAATGTGTATTCTCTATACGGTCCAGATAAGCTAAAGGTAAAGCTCATACGTTTTTGTACACGAAGTGGGCTTATTGTGAGTGATCAACAATGGCTCGAGTATCCTCCGTCAGTGTTTGTCGCAGTGACGTAACAAAACCGAGAGCGAGTTGGCAGAGTCTACTCGTGGCCCATTTTAACCAAGTGAAGTGCGATGGCCGAGGTCAGTCCGCGTGATTCAGTCAGAATATGTGGTATAGGCTGAGTTATCGTACTTCGAGATATGTTCGACCATTTAATTATTCTAGATTTCAGCGATCGGTTGGTTATAGCAATGTATGCATCGTCGCAACTGCGACGGTATGCGTAAATACAATGGGAAGTAGACTCTTTTGAGTGATCCTTGTTTGAATGCAGGGGGCAAGGCCGCGTGATCGAATGAAAGTGTAATACGGCATTTAGTTAGTTCTTTGAGAAGGGTTTGCAGACTGATGCAAGAGACTGTGTTAAAATTACGACACTGCCTAAATGTCCTTGTATCATATGACAGACCTTTGGTTTTCTACTTTTGCTCACCAAAATTCTTCGTTTTGTATTCAACAAAGAGAAATAAAGAACTAAAACAAGATATCAAATGACGTCCTTTTCTGATGTTCATACACTCCCTCGATTTGCTACAAACTTTTGGTTTGCACTTCCGTTGCTGTTAGCAACATTATCTACTCCATAAATTCATCTTCCTTGCTAAATGTTCTGACAGTGTCCGCTTAAAGGTCCTAGGTTATTCAATATTTACCTTAGGTAGGTATCACATTTTCCATTTCACCTGTTTTATGAGCTTGACAATTTGTTTGCAAACGTTTCATCACCAGCCGAGGTGACAAGATCAGTGCTTGTGATGTGGCCATCACATAGGACACGGCTCACTATTAACTGAGGAACTTTTTTTCTGTTGGAATCCGTCATGGGTTTGACTCCATTAATATTTTTCTTTAAAACGTCCCATCCATTTCAATTTAATCGGAACGACCTAGTGACTCCACCATTATTGATTGGTTCCTTGAATTCCGAGGTCCTTATGCTCCGTTCTGTTATGCTTGATATTATAAAATTAGTTCCCATTCGTTACCATTTTTCAAATTGCTTACATAATTACATTTCTTTTATTTCTTCTTCTTAACTAAATCGGGCCGTAAAAGTAATTTGGTTTTGCTTTTTCAAATACTCTTTCCTTGTCCCAAAATCTTCTAAGCATTATGATACAGAGACTACCACTCAAGATACAACAGGCCTCCTTTCTTCTTTGATTTAATCCTTAAATTTGTGGCACCTCGCGGTAATCCCATTTGGTCGTGCGGCAGTCTCGTATTTTCCCCGAGGCCTCGAATGCGCAGTAATCCATGGTCCACTTTGGGCTCAATTTACTTTTTGCGCTTGAATAATCAAATGATTAGTCCGAAAGACAAGTTCTAGGTAAACAATGGGCGCGCAAACTGGAATAATAATTTATTAGAATGCTCTAATAATGACACAGCAAGCCACGAATATGTTTACTGCATAATTTTCCGGAAAGCCCAAACGTGTTCGATGGAAGTAATTTAGAAAACCAAAACGATAATTTCATTTATTTGCTTGATAGATCCACTTCATATTCCAGTCTACGAAAGGTTGCCCGACATGCGAAGCTTTTGATGAATGTAATCTGTGAGGTGAGAAAATAGATGCACGGGAAACAACTTGATAAGAAGTACTCGCTGCGTTTTATGTCTGAACAAATGTTAAAATATGCTTTTATGATTCGGGTTGTGATAATATTCAATAATTTCAGGAATAATCAGGAATTTTCTAATATTTAGGGCTTTGAACACATCGAACGAGTGCAAGCGGAATGAAAGGATTAGAATTTCGCTGGGATAGAGAGCAGAATAATAATGTTGTTCAGCTGTGTGTAATCCCACTCAGCATGAGTCCCATTCTGGTTTAAGCATTCTTGATTTGGATTGAACGGAGCTTGTGGTTCTGCTCGCATTATCCGATTAGAAATGATGCTGTGTTGAAAAAATGCGGAACGATATAGAAAATTGGCCTAGTCTAAGATAGAATGTAAAAAAAAATTCGGAGCAGGTAACTAGGACTAAGAAACATGAGGTTCATTGGAGCTTTCGTTATGCTATAATCACATACAGGAGAAAATTGGGTCGGAATGAATAATTTCTTCGACAATAAAACAACGTAGTTATAAATACCCAAGAATACTCGTTATTCTAACATGATAAAAACCAATCAATTGTTTTGGGAAGGGGAAAATAATATCATAGTTTTGTCTTAGGACCGGACGTGGGATTCTCAATGATCACACAATGGTTAGGTCTTCCCTTATACACATAATAATTCAATTTAGGAGGAATTCTGTCAGCCCGAACTTATTATCGGACAAGGCTGAGGTGACTGATTTTTTCATTTTAGGAGGCAAAGATTGTTGTCTATAAGATTGATCATGGCCTTTAAATGTGGTGATAGTGATGGTCAGTCACGGATTGGAACATGAGAACAACACCCATAGCACTCTCTGTTACATTGAACGAAAAATAAACTCCACTGCGCACGAAGTTGGAATCAATGTTTTCAGGCGCAACACTAGTATTCGGGGGGAGATTGTTGTACAGCTGATCCCTAGCAGCTGGTATAAGAAACCCTCTCGTGAACAAGTATCCTGGGAGCGTTTTGCTCAATAACATAGTAGATTGCATTTTAGTTGAATCAATGAATTCCTTGTTCTGCTGTAGAGAAATACAAACAAAAAATCTAAAAAATTTTTTTGAACACATAATTGCGGTTTTAAGCGATGAATAATTATCGCTTCTAAGAATCGCAAATTCCGTGAACTTCGAGGCCTCGCAATGACTCTAAAGGACGTTAGTGTTACCTCCAACTGCGGTCAGCGGTCAGCGGTATATCGGAAGGACAGAACGTCACTTAAGAACCAGAGTGTGTGAACATATTCCGAAACAGCTTGGTCTTCGCGGAGGGAAATTACCATCTAGTGCGGTTGTCCATCATTTGTGAGACTCTGGTCACCACGTAGACGCACCCAGAGCGTTGCGAGTNAATTTGCGATTCTTAGAAGCGATAATTATTCATCGCTTGAAACCGCAATTAAGTGTTCAAAAAACATTTGTGACGTAACTGTTTTTGCCGTGGTAGTGATAATACTTGATGCCACCCTACCATAGCATGACGTGATAGAATCTAACAATTTGTTTCAGCGCAGAAAACGGCACCCGCATGCTGAGTTATAGGTCATAGGTGTGTAAAAGATGTGTTGGTTGGACAAATAATGATATGTTTATTTGTTTTATTTAATTTCCGCGACCATGTCCACAAGTTAAAATAAAGTGTATATCGAATAGGTAATGCTTCTTTCCACGAGTAATCAGGAGGCGTAGTGGAAAATGCAGAAGCACATAACCACCTGACCCCTCTCCCTCTCTCAGTGATTTTGCATGTTAGTTTTGGATACATTTATTGAAGAAACTTCTTTAATCGAAATAGAACTCTACAAATTTAAGGTTTTACTGATAAGAAGGTGGCGCGTATAGCTTTTGCGAGGCGGTCACGAGGAACCATTCATCCTTCGACAGCGAACGGTATTGCAATCAACAAAGCATTTCTGGCAGAATTTGGTACCATCGATACAGGAGAACAGGGAATGAACCAATCGGTAAAGCTCTATTCTGACGTAGTTCGGAGAGTCCGTGTCTTGTAATGCAGGATGGGTGTGTACCATTTCTATCGTTGAGAACGGACAAAAAATGTGAACGACCATTCTTATAGCACATTGAATGCGATTTGCTCAAAGTAATTGTTGAAAATGGTTACTGTGCTGCATGTATCTATGGTTTACGATCAGCAGTTTTAACTCAAACCGACAGGGAATTCATCCCAAGACGTTTCCAAAATGTGGCTATTAAAGTAAACTGCTCTCCAGTTGCACTTCACTTTATTCTACTAAAAATAATGGATTCAATTATTATTATTCTAGACGGGATTGTTAGCGGGATATCATATGTTTCGACAGCTTCATACGAGATTTGACGACAAGGATCATGTTCTACGGATCTTTTACTTACATAAGACCCGCAGACTCAAGAGAGACAACGTCTAAAGCTGTTGATCTATACTGGATTACCCGATAAAGTTGACTTAAATAAACAGTTGCGTTGCTTGAGGAAGTCCTATTGATTGGATTGAGGAATCTGTTTGACAGCATACAAAATACTTTCGAGTTGGTATTAATGTATTTAGGATCGATTGATGCAGTCCATAATTTTCCACAAAAGTAGGCATTTAGAACCTATCTTTTAGCATTGTAATCAATCAATCTCACACTTGTTCACATATTTTTTGACCTACCTTTCTGACACTTAGCGATGTTTGAGCCGAGGTTTGTCATCAGGCACCCAATATTTCGTGTCAAAGCATGCGCTTCCTGTTCACCACGAATAACCCCATTTCTTTGTTTATTTACCGTGTTCGTGCGATCTCATCTTCTCTCGTGACTGCTGTCCTTGAACCTGATATGATGTGATTCTTTCTTCTCTTTTAGTGCTATATAAATATCGTAGCCATTTTCTTGGATTAATTCGGATCAACCCTCTGCCCGACCCATGCTCTACACTAACCGAAGTGTATTTGTATGCCTTGGTGATGCTTCACTTCTAGCTCGTTCACTTGGCTGAGCGGTGAACGTTTAATTCTCAGTTGACATTGTGTGTATCCAACTAATGAAAAAAAGTAAGAGGATTATTACTTCTACCATTGTTTGCAATTACACCATCTTATAGGAAATTCTGTTGTTTTTAATTCTTTTGGTTTATTTTCAAGGATTGTCCAAAGGAAACATATGCACATTATGTTGTGGTTCATAGGGCTATCTAAATACAAAGCCCAATCTTCTTACTCCGTTTGAGCAAAAATATAAAGCAGACGGGTTCGGATCCACAGTTATGTATGTGCTGCAATCGAACATTTTTGGAACGAAGACTGAATACCGTTTCCGGCTTTTGTTTGAACTATTAAACTATTGAATGGGTCTGTAGGGTAACCGTCTACATGAATACAGTTTACAGAGAAACCTTAACACATGCTTCTATGTCCTTTTTTCTAAAAAATCCTGTAGTGAGCACCCTACTTGGCAGCACATGTGATGCATCGCTATCCGTTTAACTGCTCACTTAGTTGGGGTCAACGAAATCGTTTTGATCCGTCCACGTGATTGACCGTTTGCGTGTGAGCTGTCTCTGAGGTAACCGGCTCACACTGGGCCCGGTCGTTTTCAATGACGATTGTTCATTTGGGTCCAACTGACGTGGTATCACACAAGCTTTCCTTTCGGAAAGTTCCGAACAGGACAAGATCCCAACACGATTGAAGTAATTGCTATGTGTTTGGTTGAATAGAACAATAAAAGAATGTACGTGGAAGGGGAAATCTTAACTTTAGTTAGTCAAATTGACGTTATTTATCCCACATTACTGACTGCCAGTAATTGTGAGACGAATATTGATCGATTCAATCGATCGGACACGGTTAGATAGATAAAAATTAAGTGACTTCATTTTCCGGCAATGATACAAATATGGAAGTTGTAATAGCATTTTGCTATGGCATATCTATGACAGTGCTTGGCTTATTGCTCTTATCCATTAGCAGTAAATATTTCCTTCCTCGTTCTGTTGGCTTTCTACTGATCCGCAAAATAGCAGTTTCTGGGCAAAAACAGTTGACGACTAATCAGCTTTGAACACACACATACACACACACACGCAGAAAAACCGCTTAGACCTTTTGGGAAAAAAATACCCCAGAATCAGGTCTCCAGTCAACTGAGTTCCTCCAACGGTCAGAGCGGGTGGCCGAGATGGTCATCGTCCAGTTCGTACAGTATCAAAGGCGGAAAATCGGGTGAGGGTAGGTCAAAGTTATGAATCGTTTGAAGCGTAATCCGACCCAGAAAACGGATCACCAGACTCAGATGTCGGTTCTACTGGTAAAGGAGAAACTGGAGGGAATTTTGTGACCCGAGTAACCATCAACTCCTGCAGAAAACAGAAGGCTTCTGACATTAACACTAATGAACTGGGTGATCTTTGGAGTGCAGTAGGGTAGGAGACAAGCGTTTTGTGTGTGTGGGAGAGAGAGAGATGGGGGGGGGGAGAAAGGGAATGTATGGGGCGTTTGTCATTCGTTTTGCGGTGCCACAGGCATAAAATACACATGTATCTTCATGGCGCCTTGCTGGTTGATTCATCTGCCCTCCTCCACACAAACGTATGGTTACTTGCGGTACGGTAATTCTGTTTCTGATCCACTGGCAACAGACGTATAGACTAAATGGGATTAGAGCAACTCACTCTTTTGAATTAATTCTGTTTTATTCTAAGATTCACCGATCAACCAAAGTTGGAGAGAGTCTACCTCCAGTACTCGATTATGTTCTGCCAGATTTACTGAACTTACAATCAATATGCCACATCTATGCTACTTCCATCTCTTTGTATAATTTACAATTTTTTATAGGCATTTATCATGCTGGAGTATACTCCAGAATCGAATCAAGCTATGTTCAAGAAGAATTTAAGTTCTCTTTTAATTTTCATTTTTAGCATCTCATATATGCGAAAAATCCGTCTGTATTTCATTCAAAAAATGAGTATTACAGTCATTGAAAAATTCCTGATGACAGTGGCTAATGATTCCTTGATTGATCGCTGATTTTCTAAATAACTCACTGTGGTTTACCACAGAAAGCTGGTACGGTGGAAAAGGAAATGAGACAATGTGAGCTCTAGGATTAGAGAACCTTACAATATCGTACAACTAATTGTAACTATTCCATTTCTATTTACCCGTCTGATTTTCGTATACCCTTGGCTCTGCGTATGATTCTCCAATGCCTTCGATCGCAGTTATCACGTCTAGGGAATTCCTTTATTGCTCAACTTTTCAGTGTTAGTCAAATCCCGTTGGATGGGGTGAACCATATAAAGTAAAGTACCACGACCAATTTGCCATCAAGACAAACTTCCATTCAACGCCATATCACCATCTTAGGTTGATTGTTATCTATCGAATGAAACGGCCGTGTTTTATGGGAAAACTTAAGCACCATTCTTGAGTCCCGTCTGGGAAGATACGAGACGTTATAACTTCAGTGCACGAAGCTCACACTTCAACTGTTCTAACCCATCCCGTAAACTGGTTTTGAAAATACTACTTGTTTGGATTGGATATTTTTTTGACAACTTACCATAACAGTTCCTAACTAGTCCCATCAGTGTTGTTCGACAGGGTTCTAAATAGGTACGTGTTTTGGTAGTCTTTAATAAAGAAAATGATCTATCGAACGTCCTGGGACCGTAAACCGTTCTGTTTTCCGATGAAACTCAACCTTTGACTGTATTAATAAAACCTGAAAGCTGATTGACACCCAAAAAATACTCAGCTCTGATGAAGATCGGAGTTAAGTTCAATACATCAGAATACATAGTTATGTCACAACAACAAAACCTCAGTTTCCATACTTCTTCGGATATCAACATTGGTGAAATGCTTCGAATGACGAAGATGTTGGTGTCAGCATTCTCCAAAAGCCCGACTTTGAAGGCTATTATCTCAGCAACACTTTGACCTGACGTCATCGTTTTCCACAAAAATTTGCTTTAAAATTTTTAATAATTTGAGCTGACCATCCTTCAAACTTCACCTTCACGCACAATCCTCAGTTAATCGATTCAACCATACACTCGGAAGCACTAGAAGAATGTTTCGCTCTTGTTAGAGTTCATCAGTAGTGCATATCCACTGTCTTGTCCAGGATTTGAACTCCGAACTCATCGCATTGAAGGCATGTGCGTTACCACTGCGCCAACCAGCTCATGCCATGGCTGAACAAAATTGCCAATCCGCGTTTGTTCAGGTGTCGTCTTCACTGATAGTCAGTTCAGAGTGGCCCGACAGTAACAAAGGGAGACACAGATGACATACTGGTAACTCCAATCAAAAGCCTCCCACCAAGTCAGGACTTCCTTGCAGGTACGAGTATTGTTGTACGAGTATTGCTTATTAGGCAGAACTAAATAAATACACCTTTGATGATGTCTCATTGTCTACTCATGGTAAATTTCAAGTTGTTGCTCAAAATGGCTGACCTACTTAACCCAATTATCGTTCGAACAACCGGAAGGAATTGTAGAAATATTAGCTAATACCTTCACCAACATCATCACTGTCATCCGCATCATCGTCTTTACCGTCTTTACCGGATTCAGCCGACATGGAAGTGTGACACTGAATGTACATTGATGTGCGCTATAAATGAATCTGACATTATTTTTATTCCTTTACGCACCGGATGATTCAAATGAAAGAATTTGAAAGAGCTGCATTTTATCGATTACAAACAATCCGAAGTTTCTATCACAATATTGTGTATCCGATTCCGTAAACATCTCTGTGTTGCCCTGATGTTTCGCTTCTTTGATCATTCTAGTTTCACCTTTGCAACGATATCGGCACTTTGAAGTTAAACGCAAATCACTTGTGTGCGTCATGTTCATCAAGTTCACCGGGATATGATACACAATCATGAAATATTGCATAATTTTTACACGCCGTGGTATCATGAATGGTGATTGTATCGATAGTCAGCTTATCGCTTGATTGTTCACCTTCGGTTGTTGAAAGATTTTACGATAAGCTCCCGGAACTTGAATGTCCCCTTCAATTCAAGAGTGTGTTAAACACCACCGGACATATAGTTGAGCACGAAAAAATGGAACGGCACATTGTCAAGCTTTGCCGCGCATGCAAAAAAACCTGTTTCCGTAGGGCTTGTTCTTTTATGGTCTGCAATGTGTGTCTGTGTGCGTGTGTGTAGGGACGTGTCTATGTGGGAATTGAAAGAGGAAAAAAGGTCGTTACACAGTGCTGCTGGCCAAAAACCCATCACGTCCGGAGACCGCGAAATGAATGTGACATCACCTAGGAGATTTACCAATTCTGTGGACAAGCTGGTGTGTTTCCTTCGTTCTGCTAGTAATGATATTCTTGCTTCTGGAGAAAATGTGCACATATGAAGAGACAGTGCGAGAGTATTTTAATTCGTTTCTATATGATTTCATAATCCACGAAAAAAACAGTGAGGCTGCCCGAACCGGTGACATTGGGGGTGCAAAAATTAATAAACTGACTAGATGAGGTTTGTCCCACAAGTCAGACCACACCGAGATAACAGAGAAGATTTCGCCTGACGCCACATATCAAGTGAGGTTCGGGAGGTTAACGAATGATTGTTTCCGTCTTTTGTTCCCCCACAGATGAAAACGACTCGTCCGTTTGGTAAGAAAGTGATAAGGTATGTTGCTAAAATTCTCTACGTAAATATATACCAGTTGGGTTGTATAAAATATACCGAACCCCTCCCCCTTATCTCCAGTTGTAAAATGCAGAAATCAGATGCCAAATCATTTTAAAAACAACGAAGCACACAGCATAACAATTATGGCATTGTGTCACGTAGAACGCATATGACTTGTTTACGGACGACCAAAACAGCCAAAAGGAGGACATTGTACAAATGGGAACATATTAAAGGAAATAAATCAATTTAGTTAGACGTTTTCTCTTTTATTTCATACACATTTACAAGGACCATGGTCTATATTGATTTGATTTTACTATGTTCGAACTCTTGGGGAGCCGGTTCTAGTTAATTCGCTACATAGTATTGCCATATTCAATTAGGGAAAACAACATTTCGAATAAATCTTGTTTTTGTTTATAATTTAGTCCTGTGGCTCTTACAGCTATAGACGGTCTTAAAAATATCAATTTAAAGCAGTGGTCTGATGCAGTGAATATGACTGGTTGATTGTAATTGCTATGATGAAGGAGAAAAGATCTTTTGTGTTGTTGGAACATTGAGCTACCAAAAGGATAGTTGATAAAGGCTATTAGTCGTACTGTACATTTTACAAGCCCTCGAATTATCTCCGTATATCCCAGAGAAACAATGCTCATCCTTTGCTTACGTGCAAAACAGCTACCGTTTCATGTGCTCCTATTCGGAATGTTGTGTAGGAAAATCAACCATG
>UZAN01043266.1:0-30274 GCA_900618425.1 Echinostoma caproni
AGGCGCTAACCAGGCTATCTCCTCCGATGTAGCTGAGGCTCCATGGGCAATATCATCTGAACCTCCTACTCCAGCAGAAGTTCGTTTTTGCATCCAAGCTCTGAAGAAGGGAAAAGGAGCAGGGCTGGACGGGCTTCCTCCCACTGTTTTCAAGATGGGGGGCGATGACTTTGTAGACTCCATTACTGATGTGATGCGTAACATTTGGTTACACGAGCGCAGTCCACCATCCTGGAGCAATTCACTGATCGTTCCAATTTTTAAGAAGGGATCTCGCAATGGCTGCGCAACCCACCGTGGAATACGTTTGACCCCAATCGTCACCAAGTTACTAGCTTCCATTATACTTCGACGTCTGACACCGATTAGGGAGATAAACATCCGCGAACAGCAAGCAGCATTTCGACCAGGTCGCGGTTGTATCGACCAAATATTCACTCTGCATCAAGTTCTCGTGCTACGCCATAGGCACCGTCGACCAACGGTTATTGTGTTCCTTGACCTAAAAGGAGCCTTCGACTCAGTTGATCGCGAATCCCTTATGGGCTTTGCAAAGGAATGCCGCAGAAGTATGTGAACATGATGTGATTAGTCTGCTCATATACCTCTGGTTGTGTAGGGTCTACGGCGAGCTTAGTAGGTCGTTCGTAACTAGCAGCGGTGTTCCTCAAGGGTGCCCTCTTTCGCCATTCCTGTTCAATTTCGTCATAGAGTGGAGAACACACTAAATGGTCTCCAGGTATCGAATGGGCAGCTGGAGAAAAGCTGTGCGATTTGTAGTACGCTGATGATTGCTCACGCGCGAGCTGATTCAGCTTTGTTCAGTGATGGTTTGTAATTTACAATCTTTCGAAAAATGGATTGCCAATCAGTTTTCAGTTTACCGCAATCGAAAGTCACCGACCAAATCAAGTCTGTCGCCCGGAGTCAGTTGCATGCCTCCAACTGACTGTGCCACACCAGACTTTTAATTCACTTTTTAACTCGTGATTACTCGTGAGTAGTGTTGTGACGGAGAATTGTTATTGATTTTTCGTGATCTACTTTCATCTTAAAAGTGCATGATAAAATCAGGCTGCATGATCGAGTTCCATAACAAGCGATTCAGGCTAATCTGATGCTATGTAATTTATTGAAGTTTGAAAAACTGCTGGCCGAATCACAATGAAAAGAATTTGTTCTAGTGTGAAACTAAAATTATGCCAAATTTATAAAATGACTTCCCTATGCTGGTATGCATTGTCATAGCTCATCTAAGGCCATCTGTTAGATCTGACATGAAATCAATCCGGCGATGGGTATTGGTCAGCAATTATCTTACATTTGGGTACAATTTAGGGATCGCTTTGCACCACTTGATAGATAAGGGACTAGAATGCACTACGGTATTGTTTTGATGAATAGTATCGACAAAGGGCTCCTTGATCTATGAAATCTTAGTTAAAGCGTTTGTTTGCAATAACAGAGTTCATGGATTACCAGGGCATGCAATGATCCCTTGGTTTCACCGTTTCACTGTTTGACGAAGTGAATGATTTTTATGTAATTGTCTACGTATTTTACAGAACTCTGTATCTATGCCGGTCTCGGCACGGAGGGCTGGAATTTGTTGTTCTACTTAAGAATGTGTATCACTTCTAACAGAGGTATAAGTATATAAATATGCATAGATATACAAATATAAATGTATATGACATCAATCTCTATAGATATGGCGCTAAAATAACCATGGGTTTAACTCAAAATATAGAAACATGATGAGGAAGACAATAAAACAGTCCAGTTGGGAATAACAAGATTTTGTTTATTTACTGAACGGCGTTTTAAATTTTGTTGTTTAGTTTTAAAATCACATGCAAGAAAGGGTACGTTTGTGTCACTGACTTCGGTCTAATGCAGCATTCCGCAGTATCTCCAGCCAAAGACAATCCAAATCTTTCGGGCCCCAGCCGAGTAACCGGTAAGCCCCGACGGAAGCCATATTCGAGCACAATCTCTTTAACCCTCTGCCCCATGTTATCGCCTGTCCACCTCGCTGCTCCTTCCAGCCTGGATCGATGTCTGCGGATAATGCACGTTGCTCAAATATTCGTAGGACTTGAGCCAGCCACCTAAGACCATGCAGTGAAATTATTTTGCTCAACGGAAAACTACCTGATCCTACCACACGCAGTCAGACCTCAGCGTTATCCACGCGACAATCCCACCATAGGCAGGATAAACTGCGCAGACAACGGTTGTCGAAGAGAGGTAATGGCTGAATATGATCTGCTAAGACCAAGCCAGGTTGCCCAACCATATAGCAACACGAGTCGTCCGTTCAGTTCAGTAAACATGAGCTTCGTGCGGCGGTTTTGGTTGCTGAGTTTTTGTCGCCAATCTGGATAAAACACGGTGCGTACCGTTGCGCAATGCACATGCGCTTTCAATGAGAGGGATATGTCGCGGCGGCGCCAGAGATGTCGTACATTAGCAAACGCGAATCTAACTTTGATCACGCCTTGAATGATCTCCTTGCCCATACCCCCGCCAGCCGTTATTCCGAGGTAGATAAAGCTTTCAACTACTTCCAGGGTGTCAATATCCAACGAAAGTGCAGGAACGAGTTCCTACCATTCTTGCAACAACACTCTGTACTTTGAAGGTCCAACCGACATACCATAAAGAGTAACCTCAATTACCAAAAGATTCGGTGTGTTTGTGTGTCTTTGTGTGTGTGTGTTAATGCTGTGTCAGGAACTTATTTAGCCATGTGTTCTGTTGAAAAAATTGTCTGTTAATTTCACATGAAAACCATTCTCTACAAACCCCTGAAAATCAGTTTGAGTTTTTACTGGGAATCGTCAGTAACTTTAATTTAGCCTAGTTACATAAAGAAAGAACACACTGAAAAGAACCGCTTATTTACCGAGCATGTGACAAAACGTTTTCGCGTTGGTCCATAGAGGACACAGCGTCACTTCGAACATTCGGTTTCTGATTCATTACTTCAAAATAAATTTCCATGCGTAGGGAAGTGATAAAGCGTGCGATTTTAATTAGAATGGTAAATGCTAATATATGTAACACCGTTAGACGATGAGATGCATGGCAATCGTCAAAACAAAATGGGAAAATAAGTGTTTTTTATGAGGAAATCTTAAGGTGATAGAAGGGAGAAAATTTGTATGTGGTTTCTTATGTGCCTTTGTTAGAGGGGAGAGAGCATTTTCTACTGTATGCCGATTCTGTAAGCTACATTCACATGCACAATTTCCGGTTTCGGGGTTTGGTATCTATTGTTATCTTGGTACCATCTTATTTAGATCGCTCAGTTAGGAGGCAATAAATGAAGGACTTCGATGCTGTGAACTTTATCAATACAAGTAAACTAGTCAATCAAAAACAACTAACTAAATAGTGGTAATAATGGTATATTATGAAATAAGTTTGACGAAACGTAATTGAAAGCAGCTGCTGGTTTGACCAGTTAACTGTTGAACATTTTCAGAATCTCACCGAATCCTTGATTTGTACGCTTCCTCTTCTCAAAGCTTCCACTGTACTTACCCAGTCGTCCGTAGGAATCCAAAGATAACCGGTCAGTTGTGCACAGATCCGTCTCGCCTCATAATAGGTCTTCTCCAAGTACACATACAGAATACATTTACGTTGGTTCGGTAAACAAGTGAGACCTCAGTGAAAACACGAATAAAGTATGAATGAAAGCTTAAGGGTAACGTGGGTGTAATGTGTGATCCAATTATCAATACGCAGTCATTATGATATATGAGATAATTTTCTACAATCACTCAGTTAATCAAAATCCTTGTAATGAACAACTACTTTTTTAAATTGAAATTACTACGCTGAATACGAGTTTCAGGTTACGGGCTATGACTAATCACTGGGACGATAGGAGCGTACCGAGTTTAAAAGGTTTGGCGACGAATGTAGGAGTGGAGTGCATGCTCCAGGGTGACGATACACTAATCAACACCGTTGGAGTGCCGTAACAATTGAAATACATATGCTCAGTGTTTTTCTCATACGTGCGCTTGTTTGGTCCCCCTTAAAGGTAAACAACCGCTTCCAATCACGATAAAAGTGGGCTCCTCATTCTACACACATTATTTCTGAAGTTCAATATTGCATCACCCAAAAAATCTTAAGTTTAAACCTTTTTGTATTGTATTGTAGTGTATTGACGCGCTAGCGACTTATATATAAGCTTTCCGCCCCAAAACGACCGTCATCAAAATATCGGCAAAACGTGGGGCATCAAGCATGCAAAAAATGTGAACTACCAGATGGATTAAAGAGCTCAAAAAAAAACACTCCTTGACGGTAAGTGTCTGGACAGTATATGGTTACCAGAGTTTATTTAGACAACTATATGAGATGGCGTAAGTTCGTATTTCGAACGGGTGGAGGAGTGGGATTTGCATGCACACAGGTCAATGTGTAAAGGATGGATGCAATCAAATAGAATATTGTCAGCATACTTCAAGCACGTATGAATACAAGGAGCATCACATAAATTGTCAATTACCACAAATATCGGAATTTGGGAAACAAGGCTGATCATTGAGAAGCCACACCTAAGAAGCTTGAAATCAGTCTTCAGAAAATCAATGAAAACCACAGAAGAGCGGTATAGGGAGAACACATTGTTGAACAAATCAGAACAGAAGTGATGAAATCTTCTCATCTGGAAAGAGAGGAATTTAAGCTTACGGGGAAAACAGTCTGGGTATGTGGTGGCCAGCGAAGGGTACTTTCAAGTGTGACACCGAAATTAAAAATGCATTCAAGGCATTTTCAGGATTAAGATTAAAATCGGACAAAGTGGAGTACGTAGAAACGTATGACAGGTTTGTGTTGCATGCAACCAGTTATGACGTACATAAAGGAGCAATAGATAAGCCCCTGATTTAAGTCTCTAAAATATAGGATTATAAGAGAGCGCATTGAAGTATACCGAAAATATTAAGTGACGCCGTTGACTGTCCTCTTCCCGATTTAACATACTGATTTGTGTGCGAACAGTAATCACCAAGTCATTCAAAAAAAGCAATGAGACAGCCAAACGATTACAACTTGTTGAGTAAAAGAGAACAGGGTGCTGAGTTAAAAGAGTCAGAAGCTTCAGACCAATACACAGTGCTCATATTTGACTTTCTCGTTGTTATGAAGAGAAAAAAAGGAGTTGCACGCGACCGTGTTTATCGGGTTCTCTTGAAATTGTTACCCACATTTTCTCATCTGAATCAACCATTATTGCTATGCTTTTGTGTCCCATATTTAGTTGCAACCTTGTGATGCAACTCTTTTAGCTCACTAACGATGTGGCCAGAGACGTGTACCGTATTTCCTGAGTATCAGCCCTACAAACCAGTTTAGCTGAACATGGATTATGCAAGGCACAATTTGGGAAATGTGTTACGACCTGCATAGCACCGACTGGAGAATCATTTTCAAGTATCACGTAAGCCAACATCTTGTTATCTTTCATTGTTGAATTATTCGCAAAACTTTGATGCAACCGATGTACAAATTTAATCAACCAAGGTCAAAATATAGTGCAAGCAAGTGGAATGAGCCATTCGAGCATTGGTGTGATTGTATAAGCATATCGGTGAAAGGTACAAACCGAAATCCCCTGCATTGTGCATGCATGCATGCATGCGTCATTATTAACAGACCGATGGGGTTGATATTCTCTCGCCCAGATTGTTGTATACCAAGCCAGAATTTTGGACACGAAGGAGGAGTGAACAGACAACTACATGTGATCATTGGAAATCTCAGATGCGGTCTGCAGATGAACTCAATCCTAGGAGAATAGGTGGTGCGAATATTTTCTTTAGGATCGTTTGATTCCTTACCCACGATGTACGTTCTAGTGTATTGGAAAGTTTGCCAAAAACGCAAAACAACATTGTTCGCTCTTCTGTGTTTTCTGTTTTATATTTATGTGTATCATAGATGGTTGAATACAAGCTGTGCCAAACACACAGGAAACCAGCACTTACTATACCGTTCCTCGGGGAAGTCTGTAATGTGCCACCTCTGTAACTGCGACACAAAAAGCGGACAATTTTGACCTGGAAACAAATAGACAGATGTGTTGTTAAGCCTATGTGCTGTACGAGTGTTCGGCATCCTCAGTCACAGCTGACCGTGTCAATATGTTCACACTCATACAGTCAGGGTTTGATTACTGGTTGCGCTTCTGACATAGTCGAACATATTATCCGTTGTCAAATATCATATGATACAACAAAATGATAACAAAATCACTGTATAAATAGCCAACTTAGGTTGTCTACAATGAGTAGCATGAATAAATTTGACCAAACAAGATGTAAGTATTATTAACTAACCTACTATCGAAACGATTTCAATTAGGACCGATTACTATGACATATTTTCTGATTCATGTCGATGAAATTAGCATGGAAATATTGATTTTTGACTAAACTACCTCGCCCACATTTTTTCAAGTAATATTCACCTGGTAAAGTATAGTTTACGAGCTATTTCAAAAAAGGGAACATGAATTGTTATACTGCGACGATGCTGGCTGAATATTTAAATGAAGTTATTAACATACGGTTTTATCAGTCAACAAGCGAACAGTATACTCATTTCAAAGCGAATACTGAAGGCAACTAAATCATGAATAGCAAATTCCAGTTTCAGTTCTCACAACCACTAGCCATGCATTTTCATGCGCCGGTTTGAGGTTGCTGTGTTCTGGATAAAAGAGCAGAATGAGGATTAGAATATTGAGATTAAGGTAAAAGTGAAAATAAGAAATTCATTGAGACTGGGGTTTTAATAATAATGGAAAGATGCACGAGCGCCATTGCTTGCGATACTCGGCCATTTCACTCAGTGTCTCCAACCAGCGCTTACCATGATCTCGGGGTCCCAATCCAAGAAACCTAACGGGACTTATATGACCCAGTGTCCTGATTGGGGGTTTCATACGCTCATGCCAGAATTTCGGGAATGACATACTTCACAGTAGCCCACGCCGACGAATGGGTTAATATTTAGGAACCCTAATCGAAGCCTTTGACTCAAAAGTCTAGATCATAAGGCAGTGAGGTGAAGATCCATCCATCAGGAATGTGACCGAATCACTGGTGTAGGAACTAGCAGAGAACTGTAACGCAAGGTCTTTGGGTTTGAGTTCACTGTATTGTTCGCTGGGGCGTTAAATATCGGTCCACTGTTTGGGATAGGCCTTTCGTTTCATGCACCTAGTGGAGCAAACAGATTGCGGACTGGACAGCACCTTATTGGCATCACAAGAGACAACGCAGATTTACGTTCTGTCGGAACACAACCAAACGAATGTGCTGCTCAATTCACAAAGGAGCCAACAGAGTTGAACAACGAGTATTTTGGCTTTAATAAAAACCAAATTCAACCTCTTCCACTTTTATTTGAAGGAACATTTATATATTCAGAGCCAATCAAGGAAAGCAAATTCCAACNTCCAACGTTACGTAACAGCAGTGCAACCCCTGTGGAGTTGAAAATAACCCGGCCTAAATTAGAAAATATCATCTACAGTTGGTACTATGACGGAGATATACATTCGAACCCTGATCAAAACAATCCTAAAAAGTGGATTCGGTACCTGCGTTAGGAAAAATTCGCGATATTTCACGAGGCAACCGAAAGTGTAGTCTTCCGAGATGTTGATCAGAATTTAAGCTCGCATTGCCATGAAGGTTGGTGTCCCACGTTCTGCAAGTCACTATAATTTGGAGCTGGATTTAACATTAAAAATAACTGAAATCAACGATAGATAATTCAGTTTACCACCAAACGAGAAATAAAATAGCTTTAATTTTGTGTGGATGTTCTCGTATATCGGCCGTAACAACACTTTCTATAGAAAATTGTATTGGAAGAAATTATAATTGTATCAAAGGGATTAAGGAAATTTGCTCATCGAATATTTTTTTTCAGTGTTCACTCAAATAGTGCTGTAAATAAAAGTGTCCTGCTTGTCTACTACGTTGTCTCAGATTTACATTTTAGCTTCACAAATTCTTTTCCGGGAAATAAAATCGTTTCAAGGTCACTCGGAGGGAACATAAAAATTTGACCAGAGAAATTGGAAACGAGTGAGATGTTTGTAACCGTTACGTTATCACATGAGCAGAAAAGACTAAGATCTTCGATAACATAACACATATTCGAACATAAGCATTTTGTCACTACAACGCATGCATTTCAGGTCCTTTAAAAACGACACAACAAACACAAATCTACTGCAATTTGCCTACGCTCTAACCATTCATACTCTCAAACCAGATCTAACGTGAATAGTTATTCACATTCGCTTTGCCCTACCCCTCTATCCCCTTCCCCCCCCCTCAACTATTGTGTTGTTGTGTCGTGTTGTTGTCCGTTGTGATTAGCGAGCGATCTGTTGTCTCTTCCTCTCACAGTTATTATTATCTCACTGTGACTATACGCAAACCACTTTGACTGCAGTATGCGGTGTGTGTACAGATGTAGTGAAATAACCATGGATACATTGGGCAAATCCATGTTTCTGTTTCAACGTGTGATGGGGAAACAGTGTTTTCAACATATAAATTCACGTAGTGTGAGAGAATTATATGATTTGTATCATGCAAATCGGAGTACAACCAAATCTAACGCGCAAAGATTGAAAGAGGTTTCCTCTGATAAGGATCTGCAAATACTGTACAAATTTATTTCCTGTTAGGAATTTTCCATTCCAGAAGATAAGAGTAAGGGAATAGAATAAGAGTAAGACGCAAATATTTTATCCCCGATTTTTCTAAATTCGAGAGCCGTGTTCTAGCAATGATGCAAAGATAAATCCAAGAGCATATCGATGATATGGTAGAATTAGTGTAAAAAACGTGCAGATATGATCAACAATAAAAAAGACATTACACAGATTATTGTAATTGTGTTCTTTTCCAGGCCAAGGCAGGTAAATGTTCTTGAGGAATCCACAACCGGAGCCTTTGGTTAGGCAAAATCTGACCGGCCAGGCAGTGGGGCGGTGTATACAAACCGCAATCTGCCCCGAGAAGGCAATGAGTAGGGTTCCCTCAGCACAGGCTATTTGAGACGCTTGGTCGTATAGCAGGTGCAAGGGAAGGGTGGCCGGCATTTGGTTACAAATTATGCTGCATATATATATATATATGTTTCATAACAATTTCCTGAAAGCACTCGACCGATTTCGCGGTTCTTGCCGCTCGTCAGGCACACGTATCCGGTAATCTTTTGTCAGTTTATTCATATATATATATATATATATATATATACATCCGGATCGCGCGCAACCTTAGTGGCAATGTAAAAACACCTTAATAACGGTACATAGTGAGTTACGATACGTAGTGGAGTAAAGGGGACCAAGCAGTTCAGCTGAATAACAAGAAGAACAATTTTTGTTAATTTGTACCCCAACTAGACAGTCAGGCCGCATCAACCGAAGCCATGCTAGCTTCTCCATGCCTACACGCCGTGTATTGGTCTGACCACTGCGAGGTTTCTTCCAGCTTTGCTCAGCACGTTCAAAGAGCTCACGGAAAGGTGGAAGATGGGCAGGCATATGCAAAACACGACTGATTCATCAGAGGCGATGTAGAGTGATTACTTCTTTCATAGAACGCCCATCCGCACCCAACACTTCACGACGAACCTCGTCATTGCTCAACCGATGTCCGCACCAGACGCAAGCAATGCTTTGGAGACATTGGTAGTCGATTACAGAAAGTTTATTAGTTCCTTCAGTGCAGAAGAGCCATGTCTCACAACCGTGAAGTAGCATACTACGAACCTCGGCGGTATACACCCTTCACTTAAGGTACAGTCGGATGGTATGGCGGCGCCACAGGTGTCTCAGGCTGTAAAAATTTGCTCTAGATTTCGCAATTTCGTAATGTGATCTCCTCCCCAACAACAGCACCCGCTGCGATTATGCGCTCGAGGCACTTCCAGCTAATCACCACAAAGGGTGTGTACGAGCACAGGCTCATGTCATTCTTGAACAAACTTGGATGGCGCAAAGCGCACAACACACTTGGATTTCTTAATCACCAAGTTATCTAAAGCGTATTGGACGGCTTGTGTATTGTCACCCAACAAGGAGGTATAATCGGCTGCTTATACTGTGAGAAAGTGCAAACTAACACCAAGAGAAAGAATACAGGAAAATACATTGTGGGTTCCCAAAAACAAAAGAAATAACATGCACCGACCTAGTGGTTACGTAAACAGATATGATAGAGAAACGTCCAAAAAGAGTTTTGGCTGAATTTCGATAAAAAATTTAGGTCAAAACTAGTATTATGCTCTTGAAGAGGGGTTCAGTTTTAGTTTGAACAACCATTAGCCATGCACATTTTCGTGCGCCGGTTTTGGCTGCAGTCTCTTGGCTGCCCATTTGGATGAATAATAGGAGAACACAGGAAAGCTGAAGATAGAGTCGAACAGAAAATGGAGAAGTTGCAAAGAAATTGAAAAGATGCAAGAACTTCACTGTTCACGACACCCGGCCATATCATTCAGTGTCTCTAACCATCCGGTGCGATCTTCCCGAGCTTTCCACACCGGGAGCCTAACGGGACCTTTGTGACCCAGTCTCCTGGTCAGAGTTTTCATACCCTCGTGCCAGGTCTTAGCTTGGCCACCTTTGACTTTCTTGCACCCACTACTTGCCTCGGCGAACATCGCTCGCAGCGGCAACCTATCTGGTGACATGCGTAACACATGCCCCAACCAACGTAATCTATGGAGGTCGACCACTTGCTCCGGAGAGGTGAAAAACGTATCAGGGAGCTAGTACCGCACGTATCGAAAAGATGATATTTATGCTCCCTGCCTAGAAAAAACAAACAAGGCATCTCCGCTGACAACAATGAATCATATCACCTTATTTTTAATGAAATATTAAGTCCTAAAACGCGGTTGAGGAACACGGTGAAAGAAACTTCCCTAACTATGATTCTAATTTACCGATATCCTCGCGGGACTGCAATTTTCACGAGAAGAAAAACATTTAAGTATTATAATGGAAGACCACATTTGATAACTTATGCAACTGTTTTTGCATGCCAATTTTTCACTATCATCATGATGCCACTATGTGCGTTTCTGCGTTAACGTGTTCTTGTAGAAAAATCTCCAAAGAAGTTACCATTGACGGTTAGCGAACATCACCGTCACTGTTTCCGCCACGGTGATGACGTGTAAAATATGCTTTGTCCTCACTAACTGGGGACGGAAAACTCGGTGATTGTTGATCAGATACTCCTTCTCTTCGAATTGCAATTCCGTATCATTTTTGAAGGGCTGTCGAGCTGCTATTTTATAAGTCCCCTAAACTAGCATAACTTAAAGATTGTATTAGTTTCCGGTTGTAATCAAGGGGCGCTCAAACTACAGGCGTATCATGAAAAAGCATAAATCATTATCTTGAGACAAACCTGGAGTATGCAAAAACGGTTTAGTCGGGACAGTGGTCGGCGGCGAGCACACAGTAAAATCATGCTATCCACAGTATGCCATCAATCAACTCAGGTTGAGTGATTCGTATGTTCTTTGAGTTGCCAATTTAAGGAGAACCAGTTCATTTCACGTATCGAATTCGGGTTTTATTGTAAAGCCGAAAAGGAGTGAAAAAAGCCACGAGAGTGTGCAGCGCAGACAAAAGGGTGCTAAAAGATAATGAGTAATTTGTCTAACATACCCAATTGTAAACTATTGCTGATTTTTATTGGCTGTACGTGATTAACAAGTTTCTGGCCAAGGGATAATTTTCGATTTCACGCACACAATTGGCTTGACCACTGAACACAGTCACGATTGAAGAATAATACATTGGATGACGCAAGCTTACTACCGACCTAGGGTTTTCCTGTAACTTCATTTCTGAGGGTGAATTCTTCGCTTCTAGTCAAGAGAAAGTATGATTTGGAGGGTAAAAATAGCACCTCGATAAAATTATTGCCACCGGGGGAAACGGTTGTATATTTCTGTTTTGTCAAATGTATACCTCACCCAAAGCCTGTTAGATTCAAAATTTTCGCAACAATCCCGTAAATGTGTATTATTTTTATCTATATGGTTATGCAGTTTCAATCCAACTGATGCTGTTCACACGGACAAGAAAACCGGGTAGAATGAACAGGACTGAGAACTGGGAACAACAAAGGATTCATCGGTCTGCAATGCTAGGTTTAGATTATCCCATTCGATGCAGCTTAGGAGGAATGAGGGAATCTCCAAGGAATAAATTCCCCATCAAAAACACGATTGGATCAAAGGCAGTACCCTGTTTCTCTGATATTATGTTGCCCTACCCAAAGGAAGCATGCTAATCGTAACCCTTTGATCATCATCCATCGTTGGGGTTGACTATTTAGCCCGTCAACTTCGAAGGTTTGTTGTTCGAGTCCCGGTGTGTGTGTGTGTGTGCACGTACAGAAACCACTACTGATGGTTACTATCGAAATAGGGCCAACCATTTGCAACATGCTTTCCGACAGATGATATCACATCAAACGTCCAGTTTTACGTGAAGAATAACCGTCAATCAGGCACTGTTGTCCGTTAGGTTCTGGTTAAATTCTTTTGATTCNATGAAGGAGTAGGGGGGATATTGCTATGCTGAAAGTAGTGTCAATGTGACATAAAATATAACCGGAGAGATACGTCCGAACTAATAGTGAACCTGACATTTTAGTTTCTCATGCTATCTATTCACCAAAACCTTTTGGAATACTATAATTTAAAAAGGTGTATATGTATTTGAAATTCCTTGGTGAGGAATTCGTGAACGTTTCTCAAATTTGAACAGCAGTTTGGTTTAGATTCATAGAGAGATTAATGGATTCGATCCAAGTTGTAAACTGTAAATCCTTAAAAGAGGAGCTTTACAATTATTTTCAACGGAGTTATTACGTTCTAACCGGACAGGAATAATTAATTGTTGTTTCATATATGATAGTAACTCATAGAGGAAATTCGTCCAGTATAGAGCAAATGAAGCGTGAACTAAAAAGCTAGGAAGCACTGGATAGCAATGCGAATCCATCGACCCAGCTGAGGATCGAACCAGGGAACTCACCGGTAGAACGCAAGCATATTATCCACCCAATCACCGGGGGGCTGTTGAAACCGTTTTTCATTTTCCATTTACACGATATAGCACAAACCATCTATGCGAGCTTGTTGCGAGCATCGCACCTCACTCATCTCAGTACTGGCCTCTGGGGTTACGACTTTCACAATCTGATTACTTATTGCATGATCAGTTTATCAGCTACCCGCAAAGCCGACTGGGTAGCATGCTTGCGCTCTGTCTCTGAAGTTCCGGGTTCGATCCCCAATTGGCTCGATGAATTCGCACTGCTGCTGACAGCCAACCAGGTATAAACAGCTGGATAGTGCTTCCAGGGTTTTCAGGTCAGGTTCCACTTGCTCTATGTACAACGACTTTTTTCTTTGAAATATTAAGATTTATTTGCACTGTGTACCGCCACCAAAACATTGCTACTGTTCTACATTCATAAGCTGAATCGTTGCAGGAGTCAAATACAATCGGATGAAGGAAAACAAACAGTCTATTGATTCAGTCATTGATGATTGGCTCGGTAGTTAAAATTGGACAAATGATGCTAATGTTGTAATTTGTTACAGACTCACTCTATCAGAATCTGCCTTTTCCTTCCAACCAACGGAAACAATTACTTTTACTTCTAGATTTGAGAATAGTCCAATCCTAGTTTACAGAAAGTTGGTTTTACAAGATAAGAACTGTTGATATCTAAGACTATGAATGGCTGGATAAGTTAGAGCACATTCCGCAAGTCTTTTGATTCCATCGAATATGATTATATGCATTTCAGCAGGAGCCTTAAAGAGAAGGGGTAAAAACACAGTAGTTAAACAAAAGAAAACGAAAGAGATATGTGACGGAATATTTTGACAAACAAGGCAAACAGAAAGCAGACCATAATGTCTACGGTAAGCATTTGGGATATAAAAGCATTGTCAGTATGCGGAAATACATGGGGGAATGTAGACCCATATTCACTCACCATTAGAGAGCACGATTAACGCAATAATTGATAAGATCAAGGCGTTTAGTTTCTTCCCAGTTGCAAAATGGTCCCCGTGAGTATCCTGAAATAGTGTGAATGGCTGAGTAATGAGAGTAACTACAAGGATAAAATGAAATACATGTTGACGTTTTTTCCTGGTGGCCAAATCCTTCGTGCACTGTTTATACAATCACTTTGATAATCAATATCAACCACAAACCATCAAAAATGTGACTTGAAGCCTCAAGGAGGCCCGTTTCCTAAACCAACAGGCAAGTTATTCCAAAAATCTTTGCCGACTGTTTGGTTGAACTTATCTAATCGTCCTGCGGTCAAGGCTTGACCGAACGGTAGTAATGACCTTAGCTACAACAACTCACAGCCTTTGATGACAAGCGGATTCGGATCTGTTAGCTTGTAGTCCAATAATTTTTCAAACTTCTTGTCCAGAAGCGACATTCATGCTCACTTGGCGGGGTCTTTGAATTTGGCCGTATCATGTTTTGTTATCCCCGGAGCTTTGGTTGTTTTTTCATCACACAACCTCTGGATATACTTTCGTATCAATTACAGTGGCCTCAGTGATCACTTACAACGCGCTCAGTTTAATTTTTATAAGTATCCGTGCAATACATCAACGACTCAACCCAACGTGCCTTTTTCTCAATTTATGAGAAATAAGGTTAAACGAATCACCACAAATTAATTGGTAAACGGAGTAAACATCGAGCTGGCTGAAAAGCTGCACTTGAGCACCGAAACCTAAAACAGCATTGGTTTTCCGATCATTTTATCGTTGAATGTCTGCTCAATTCTTGCTAAGCTATCGGACGCCGGTTTATTGATTCACTACGTAGAGTACTCAAAATTTTGTGTGCTACTTTTCCAAGAATCTTGCTCACAAGAATCCGTCGACAGCGAAGTTGAGATCGAATACTTCCAATTAATTTGTGCAGATAGACCTCCGGGAAAGAAGACCAAAGATGAGAAAGTTATCACATATGTGCGCCGGTCGTGGTGTAACTCCACTAAATGCATATTTATTCACTGTACACAAAACATTTCTTATATTTCTGTGGAATCTAAACCACATTTTCTACTGCGTCACTCTTCGACCATATTTTTAAAACTATACATCACTCCCGACTGTCCTCCTAGTGAGTTGTCTACCCTCCTGGATATATTCTATTCAATCATGTTGGAGAAAACTGTCAAATCTATATTCATCTTTGCTGGCGATTTTGATAGATCTGATGCGAGTTTTTACACATTTTTACTTTTTCCACTCGAAATGATGCCTCCTTGAACCACTTTTTCTTTAACGAACCACCTTTATCGCCTTGCCTTCAGACGTGAACCAGCAGGCAATTCCGATCACTGTCTGATAAACGTTTTATCTACCATACGTGGTAAATGCAAACAACAAATCCTGACGAAGAACAATGCACTTAAGATACGTTTACGACCAATTTGATGGCCAATTCGATGGAATTAAAATCCATGGTTGGCGGTAAGGATTTACAAAAACTCTTCGATCCTGATATTTCAGTCTTCGGTGAGAACCTTACCAACTACCTCAACTATTGTTATGATGTGTGCTGCCCTCAAGTGAGGATTCACCTACAGCCCAACCGCTTCGTCTCTGATAGACTGAAATGGTTATGTAGGCTGAAACAAAGGGCATATCGCTCGAGAGATAAACTGATGATCAAATCTGTCAACTTTCACATCAGAAGCGGGAAAGCCCATCTCAATCAATTGTATGCTGACACTGTGCTAGGAGACAGTTCAGTTCTGTTCTGTGTTTGTTGATCATTTGAGATAACTGCCTTCATAGAACACTTACTTACAACTGCAGTTAGATAGGTCGACAACAGTATCTGAGGCTAACGTAGGAGCTTAACTTTGTTAAACCATCGGAGGTGCTGCTGAGGGAGATGAGCAGACGATATGGCATTAAAAATGGTTTTCACTACGGCGAATGACATTCTACTAATCCTTGCAGCCACGGTATCTCCTTCGAATGGAAATTCGGAGAACAAAGTTTTACCATTATCACAATAGCTGACTAGAGAAAACCAGTACGCTAAACAGTCTGACTTCGTGCATCTCGATTGTACAAAATGATTTGATGCACACTTACCCAAGTCATCATCTTCAAGAGTGCATTCTGGAGAAAGCTACTCAAAACGGAGTGCTACAAAGTACCGTTTAGTCAGGACACTTATATAAAACTGCCATATGGTATACATGAAATGGGCGAAATCATGTGCTGCGTGCTACCTTTAACTAAATCGATTCGCCGTCGTTTGAAATCATACCTCACGTGCCATAAAGGTACGATGCATAGGACTGGAGTTTTAGCCTAAACGGATGCAGATGTCTTAAGCGAATAATAATGCCAACCATTTTCCTTCGGTGAGTTAAACGAATGCAAGATTCTGTTTTCAATGTGGAAGCACTAGAAATCGCCAGAATGTTCGTCATGTAATTCACACCTCGAAATTTACACTTAGTAAGTTAAACGAAATGGTCCTATCAGTTGCATGCACGTTATAGATGTGTTTTATTGAAGTTTTCAATGTATTAAGGCGTGCTGACATCCAGATACCAAGTTTACAAAAATAATTTTCCCAGATAATTGTTTACTATAAACAACTTACATTGGCCTATTACATCGATACAAGAAAATGTACTAAATGTTGGAAATTAATTTGATACAAAAGGCTAAAGGATTCAGTAATCATTAAAATGTTTTACTGTGTGATTCGAAACAGTCAGGAAATCCTGCCCTGGATAACAAATAGAAAAGTTTCTCACCAAACGCTTCGCCACAAATGTTGATCTTGAACTGTCGCATGGATTTGATATAACCAGTACATCTCCTGCAGTGTTGTGCAAAATTTGGAAGAGTTCAAGAACTGGTACAAAACATGCTATTCAGTAACCTGTGATTTAAGAAGTATTACAAATCGCAAGGTTTCCAAATTGAGAAAGAATCACAAGTACAGTTTACCATTTCAATTACAAGCATAATTTATACTTAAATGCGGTGGAAATGTTCATGATAACCGACAAAGTGCACTGGAGGGCTGTTTTGTCTTGTTTGGGATTGGTCAGGAGTGTGTACTTTTTGTGTCCCCGTCTGGACTCAAACTACGAACATTCGGTTCGCGACTTCAAACCGCTACTCATGAGCTACACGGTTGACGGTCATCACTTTGAGCGAATGGCTCAATCAATTTAGAGTATCAAGCTTGGATTAGCCCATTCAATTGTTCAGAGGCACCAGGCACTCTTGATGATCTTGCTTTATATTTGTTCATAGAAAATAATGTTTTCAAACGGCAAATTGACATTAGTTGTGCCATTTGTAATTAACTGTAATTTTCATTTTCTCAATCGGCAATATTTGTATTTTTAAACAAATGAGGCCAAAAATCTATTTAAAAATTATTTGAGCAAAACACAAGAGGAAGTATTTAGATTTAGCTAAGACTTGTTTCTGAAGTATGCGTGTTAGAGAACCATTTGTTTTTCGAGTTGTAATAAAGCTCATTTCACTTTTGAGATCACTTACAAGTATTTTTGATAAGAAATCTGTTCCGGTGTTATAAACTATACTGATGAAACGAGGACTCAACATTTTTATTTATGATATACTGAAACGTAGCATCAGGGATACCAATTTGTGTCATATTTACAACATGGATATATTCATTTAGCTACAACCAAAGTTTGGTTGTTAAACATCAAGCATCTACTGATCATCCTTGTCACTTAAATCCATGGGAATTCTCTATCTTCTATTGTACTCTGTCCCCATAATTGCAATCTTCTCTCTGCTCTTTTATCCAAATGGGAATTCATGAGATAGTTGCCAAAATCGGCGCATGAGTGTATAATTACTGGTTGTGGAAAACTGAAACTGAAACTGCGACTGCAACGAGAACACCCATTCAGAGGCCAGCAATTTTTTTCATTGATTTATCTTCTTACCTGTACAGCTCAACTATGGAAACGGCATGTTGAACGGGGATACACATTCAGTTATTCAAAAGTCACCGTGATTATTTGAAAGGGGTGTGAAACACCTCGTATCACTCCCCCCCCCCATATTCCTCTTCCTTTCAACTAATCATGGTGTTTTTTGTATGACGGAATGTTTATCCCCGTTCAACATGCCATTTCCTTATTTGATCTGTACAAGCTAAAATCAATATTCACCTCTCAATGTGTGTTCTCATATCATAATGCCCATATTGTGGAATTTGCAACTGAAACATCGAAATACAAAAGGGTGGATGATGCCACGGTTTGGTTTTACGAATTATTACCAGGAATCATTTCTATCTATGGTTCTACGGTATTCGAATTGGACCCCTCAGAAGTTTCTCTGGTTAATAATACGCTCCGGCAAAAAATGAACACTTGTAATACTCTTATCGATAAATAATAAGAAAAAAGTCAAAACGCGAAGAATTTCCTTTTCGATTTATCGCTTCAAGCCTTTTATATATATATATTGTTCGATTAGTCAGTAGAAGAATACAAGGCCTAAGCTAATGTTGAATGAATGTCTATGTGCAAAATGTTTAATTGACAACAAGCTGTGGGGTCACGATAGTTAGACAGGGAAAAGCCGGCTTTAGGATCCTAATTGCTATGGGCTCCTCAATTGTTAGGATTTTCGGGGATTGATCTGTTCAAGATTCTCACTTCCTTTTCGACGAGCTGCCGGACAACGTTCAGATATTCTCCTGGACAGACAACTCGTTGTGTGTCGATAACACGTGAACTGATTGAGACTGGTGAGGCAACATTTGGTTGACAGGATTGACCGGAAAACAACATTTACAAGTTTCTTCTTTGCATCTAAGATCCACACTAAAGGATTACGTAAGAAGATCCTAGCAACTGCAGAGCCCATAGCAATTAGGATCATGGAGCCACAGTTGTGCAAGTGACGTAGTTTGGTTCAAGCGCTGCGGTTACTGTGGCCATAAGAACAATTGTCCGTATCTCTACTTGACATTTTCTATTCTTTCCCTCCCCTCCCGTCATTTAATGTCTTTTTCTCAAACTTTTACACCTATTTTATTTATTCTTGATTAACACCTTTCATATCGTGTCCAAATCACTAATTTTTTATCCGGTTTTACCCTGTCCGACTATCGTGACCCCACAGCTTGTTGTCAATTAAACATTTTGCACATAGACATTCATTCAACATTAGCTTAGGCCTTGTATTCTTCTACTGACTAATCGAACAATATATATATAAAAGGCTTGAAGCGATAAATCGAAAAGGAAATTCTTCGCGTTTTGACTTTTTTCTTATTCATCGATGGAAACATTTTGTGATAAATGATACTATCATATACTATTATCCATATGCAGTGTGCACACATTCAACAACTATCACGTTTTTGCTAATCATGAATATTTATTATTTTTCATTCATATATTTGCCTCTGAAATGGACCCTATTTCATACATTGCATTTGCGCACTGAATCTTCTAGCTCTAATCGGTCGCGTATAACGTAGAACAAGATGGATAAATGAAGTGTCCGTGCGTGTGTGTGTGATTGTGTACCGTGTGATGCACTCGAGGCATTATCGATCGCTCACAGCAAATCCACACAGTGCGTCCAAAAGCGTATGACCTTTACCCTTGGCATCTCCTGATCGTAACCGATCATGTGCATCACACATACTGTACACATTCACACACACATGATTAATACTTACTAGATTTCCTAGTTCACCTTATTTGTCTATCTTGTTCAGTGTTATACATACGCGACCGATGAGAGTATACGAAAGGAATTCCTCTCGCACTGTTCGTCTTCTCACCTAACTGTTCAAATTCCTTACGTGATCTTAATGTTTCAGCTTTTGCTCTATTGAATAGTGTTACCTATTCCTTGATTGTTTATGCATGTATATGTTAGGGGAGAAGACACTAGTAAAAATATGATGCCTTCATCAGCATTAACTTTGATAACCAAATAAGATGTTCAAATTAAGAAGATTGTTGATAATGTCATTATCCTTATCATGCGTTTCACCGCATTCTAATCACTGAAGATTTAGAGAGATTCTGATGCGATTTCCATGCATCACAGTCCTGATTGCCATCGATCTAGGACTATACAACTCCATCATTGCAAGTTCATTGGCTGCGGAAGTTCATCTTGTCGAGTGTCCTCAGAGTTGGGAACAGCTCTATGTGATCTATGGAATGCCGTTTCATCAAGACCTGAACGAGCTTCAATTTCTGCCAGCACCTCGTCAAGAACACCATATTTGGGTTGAACAAGCAGCGGGCGAGCTGACACTGCCTTGTTGGTCAGCTTTGCGTTGGCTGAGGATACCACAACCACAAGATCGTTTTGTGATACCTTTTAAACGACACTGGTATATCGGACAAGGGGATGTCAAAGATTTGATGTGAGTCCCTAATCAGCCATATTTGCATCCTACACATTATCCTCTTTATCTGTTGAGTTAATGTAACTGTATTTAATACCAAATATCCTAATCATTGGGATAATAATGGTTTTTGAAAGCATTAAAGGATTTTTGACGCATTTTTAGGACAATTTCATTTAAGCGAGTGTTGAATGATACAGGTCAACGTCCGATCGGTTCAAAGATTGTGCTCAAATTCGCGCCACCGACGCCGGTTAAAGTATTCAGTTCCGTGTGTATTGATCGCCCACAGCCACATCACTGGAAAGTATCAGTACCATTACAACTCACTGTCATCATTACTGTACAGCGTAATACAGTGAAGCGAACTTCCCTGGTCGCTATCAAACTCATAATGCATGCAGGGTAAGTGAGAATGTGTAAGTAGGATACGTGTTAGGCCTATGTTTAGGGACGGAAAAAGAAAGCGAATATGGCTCTCAATGTCTCCAACCATTCAGTTACGAAGTCTTTTGCACTCCGACCCGGAAGACGAGAGACATCTACTCCACCTACTCGCTTTGTGCATTTCTGTTTGCCTCTTCTCTACTTCATCTGCTGACCTCCATATGGCTTCCTACGGTCTGCAACGATCACTGTAGATAAGGCACGGTGAGGTAGGCCGCCGTTAGACATATGCAAAACGTACCCTAACCAACGGAACTTATTAGGCTGAATAGCAATACACGGTCTAATTCCATTCGGCTATCCATCCAGTTATGGTAACACTGGATTTGGAGACTTGGCGTTGCGATTTGGCTCCTGCTCTACCAGCCTAACGCACATGAGGGTACTATTGATACGTTAGATATTAACTCTCTTTCTCTCTCTGTTGTCATTCACATTCGCAGACCAGTATCATCGGTGAATTACAAAGTCGATCAATTCACGGGATCGTTATTGTTGAATACCACTGTCATCGAGCAGAATAAAGTGAGTTTTCCGTCACTGCCCAGTGTATGTGAATTTCCGTTAAAAGAAAATGATTCACTGACTTCACATGTAATGCTTTTAAGAGGGGTGCTTCTACCGACATTAATACCAATGATTGCATTGGAGAAGTCTTAACTGTCGAACTGATCCAGCCAAAGAAGAAGTTAAACTGTAAACAGGAAACGAGCAGTTCTCTCAAAATAAAGTAGGTTAATTCTGCTTGATAAAAAAATTTCTCCCTTTTGAAGCGAGATAGGAATTACCCATATATCTTACAGAAAAATTAGGTTGAAGGAGAAATAAGACTCTGAGTTAAATTATGTATCTCCGGTTAGCTGAGCTCCCAGTACAAACCTGACCCCTGAAAGTAGAGGAAATCAGAAAACCAGAAATGTTCGATCAAAAACTAATAAAATTAACCGATATTGAGGAATTTAGCTTGTCGTACCCTCGGCGCTTAAAACCAAAACACAAGGCATTGATGACAACTTTTCAACCGTCTTGGAAGGCCTTTCTCAAGTCCCCTGATCGGTTAATCTCAAGTTACAAGTAATTTTAAGGCGATGGGATGATGACATCGTATAGAGCTCGGATGTGATTTGAAGATACGTGTATGTGTATGTTGCTGATCGTTCGACAGGTGTTTTGGACGAGTGAAGTTCATTTGACCTTTAGGTCAAAATGTGTGTATTAGTCATTTGACATAGGTGGTGGGGCCGAGACTATTTTGTATACATAAGTGTCAATTGTTGCCGTAACTGTGGAATAACTGCCCCCTCCGATCGATTGATTGCCGTAGATTCAGCGTTGATCAGATGCGTTTCGTATACCAAACGTTTCTTGTGAACCCACGTTTTATAATGCGCGGGTTTTTGAAATGTCCTTCGCATACTGCCTGACCGGCGATTACGGAATTGTGTTCCACTCGATTCTAACCTGATGCATCATTTGGAATCATTTTCGTTAGACGCATGTGTTCAGTCATTCGTTTGTCTAGGCTCCTGAACGTTTGGCCGATATACGTCACGGGACAGTCTAGACAATCTATAGACTACGTCAGAAGTATCTCCTTTTGTCTTTGAGGTTAACTAGTTTTGAGTAAATTGTGTTAGTGTTTCTGAACCCAACCCTCCTGTTGCGTTTTGGTTTTTCGTTCGTCGTGGCTAAACAAGCAAATTTACTCGATAATCATGAGCACGACGCCCAAATTTTTCAGTGAGATCCGTCCCATTCATGGATCTCGTGTGATTAATCGACGTTACTTATTCAGTTTTTACACAATACCATCTAAAATGGTTTGTATAAATTCTAAGACGTCGGTCGACCAGGTCCTGCTATCTGCTTCACATCAATGGAATTTATGGTTCGGTATTGTTATTCTGGAGATCACTTGACAAATTGGTTTATCAAAGAAACAAGTCCATCGTTCAGTTCAGAACACAGATCGCAGACGAATATATGATTTCGGTGAGTTCATTTTCAAACCATTACAACCAAATCTGTTTGAGAGAATAACCGGGAGAGGGACGATGTGTTGGGGTAAAACAGTTGAGGTCAAGTGATGAAAGCAAAGGAATAGGGTAGGGACAAGATGGTCTCTATAGTTCTCCTGTGCAGATAAGAACAGGTTACATGAGTGCTGATAGTCGATTAGAGGCGTCACAGCATGGATGCGTGACGTTGTCCACTTCAGACTACAGATGTTTGAATATCAGAACATTTGTTTTTGTACACAAATTTATGGCTTTAAAAGACAGGTAATTATTGTCTCGGCTGTTGATAATGTTGTAATTCGAACAGCCTTGGGTTTGTTTTATGGGATGTGGAAACTGATTGAGAAAGCCAAATTAATATCTATCCGAGGCCTAGTCTCGATAAAATGTGCAACGATCGACCGTACTATCCGTGTCGAAAACACATGGGTTAATGTTCCCTGTCCCTACCCCACACCACTCACTTGGCTATCCATATTTGACCTCAAATGTTTGGTCCCAACACATTTTCTAACGTAAATATGATTGTAATGGCTTGCGAATAAACATGGCTTATCACTACCGTAACGAATGTTTCACATACGGACATCATCGCGTCCAAAAGCAATTTAGTCTACTGAGGACTAAACTATATTGCTATCGGCTCATAATCTTCTAATTGTTATCTTCGAGCTCGTTTGCTGCAGCCGGTGGCATCAATAAAACTCCCTCTACCTATATCCCAAAACCATACGCATAGTGAATGACAACTACGAAGCTTTCGAAGAGCTTAGAAACAGGCTCATAGACTGCAGGGAACACTACAGAAACTAGATTTTGAGAGGCCCTATTCAGTCCATGTACAGAATTGAAAGAAAGGCATCATGCACATCAGGTCTAGCAGAACGATACGCGTGTGTTCTCACCTAGTACACGGATTAGTGAGCATTATTGTAATAAATAATCGGTTGTTTCAAACTCATCCTCTGGATTCTATCGCGAATAGTTACATACATCAAAAAACGCATGCTCATGTACGCGACCATTCGTAGTCAGCTGATGCACAACGTCTGCCAGAGGATACACACACACAAACACCGTCGTAATACCAAAGGTGCTCGAAACTTGACCTATTTGTTTGAGTAGTTGACCCCGTGAGCTGTTTGTCGGCCCTTGGTATTTGATTCACCTTGATGGATTACTGGACATGCGTGAGCACCTCCCTACCTGTTTCCTGGTTGACCGACGAGGTAAGAACGCATATATCGATTATGAACAACCGGATGCGTAGCCTTATCGTATGAAATACTACACACGTATGTGTTTATATGTTCTTGTACAAACTTTAGCAGATAACCTTATTAGCGAAAACATTTACCATTCCAGTCTACGGTCCCGAATTTTATTGCAGGGCCTCAAAAATAAAACTCTTCTGGTATCTGTCGTTTATCGTAATTCACGAAGCCTTGTTTGCGGTTTGCTTTCCTTCTATGCATAGGTTTCATAACTATGGTTTTCGCATTTCCTCACATGCTTCAATGCATTTTGTTTAAGGAATACACCGTTCAAATGACCCTCTAACGGACTATTACTCTTTAAAATCAGCTTCCAATAGCTCAGTCTAACTGGTGATCACTAGTACTACCACTGTTACAGCTTCCACAGTGAAATACTACCAATATTTAAGATAAGTAGTATGTTTGATGCACACTCGACGAGCCGTTCGGCGATTCTCACGATATTGAATAATGCAAAAGATATCCTGGAGTTGATTGGTGGATTCAGTAGTGCGGCAATAAATGATGCGAACAGAGCTGAGAACAGAGTTATCGAAATATCACTATAAATATAATGAGTTCAATAACTTAACTGCAAGTAATATGTGTACTGTATTATTTTGTATCATCAGCATACTGCTGTATCCATTTGCGCTTACTTTTTGCACGATTGATCGCTCAATGCACTCCACCTGTGTTGTGATGCATACGCAAAACAACGCATTGCATATTCATCACTTACTGTAAGTTTTCTATCTGTCGTGAATAGGGAAAATTCTAATAATCATTTTTTTCTGTCTATCTATCACGATAAACTGCATACAAAATACTGACGAGTCTATCTCGTGTTCCAAATTTCCTACGAAGCACTTTATATTCACCTGTGTTCTGTCAAGTACCCGACCGACTTTATCGGGGTTGGTGGAATCTCATGAAATTATTATTCATTACTCGAAACTTGACTCCCGAGATCGCGGTGAAATTTTCAGCGGCTGCTCACAGAAGGATATCCCGGTGTATAGTCGCTATGACAAAGATTCTGGTAAGCCAGTCTGGTGTGAATTTTAGCGTAACACACTATTCAAGACGATTAGGTGATGGTCAGTGTTTAATACACAAGAGAAATTAGGACAACTACAAATCTTAGGAGATTATTATGCATGTGAATTGATTGGTGGAGCTTTTTAAAAGTATAATACTGCGTGAATCCTAGGCGCGCGATTTTTAACTCCATAGGAAAGTAAATGAAACGCAGGCGGAAGTGTGTAGGACCTCTTTTAGTTTACAAGGATGTTTTAATGAAAGCGGAACATGAAAATGCGTAACAAAATAATTGATCCAATAGAAAAATAAATATCAAACTGAGCTGTGGATTCTAACCACTTAACTGCTTTTATTGTCTTCCGTTGATTTAGTTATCCTGGGAAACTTTTTCTTATCAGTTTGTACATATTTATAGCCTCGGATCCATCTGAAACCGTTCTAGATATATTTTTTCTCTCTCACTGACCGTCTGCTAGCTGTGACCGGCTATTCAGGATTTATCGGCGGCGGTGAACGCAGGCATAATGTACATATGAACGATTCAAATAACAGTGACAAATCGGTTTGCCGTAGCTCGGTATATCCTGAGTTCCCGAACTGATGTCCTGTAGAGAATACAGATGTATGAATCGACCTGAAACATATGCACGATTTCTTCTCCAGTGAGTGAAAGGGCATGTCTGGTATTCTTAAATAACTCGAGTATGCATCATTTCACGGGAACAGGGCGGTGGTGGCCTGTTGGCAACGACACCGAATTATCACCTCGGAGGAGGACGTTCGTTCGAATCCAAACACCACCGCCTGTCTCCTCTATTTTTTGTTGTACGGCAGTCTTTTGAGTGGTCACTTCCCGCTTCCTGAAAGTTGTATCTTTGCATATTTAATAAACAGAGGTAAAATGAAAAGGGAAGAATGACAGTATATTTATACTCACTGTCAGTCAAACAGAAGATTAATCCTCGACAGAATAGGTACTTAATGTCAAATTGCGTCTGCGGATTGTGCTTGCTGAGCTTTACAGTGATTTGTGGTCCGTGACCTACATTAGGTGGTGAAGCGACGGTGTTTCGGTAACTTGGTTTTACGCAATGATAACTCAGTGCATCCTACTCTTGATGTAAAACTAAATCACAAATCGAGCTTTCTTTCTAAAGATAATACGTCTACCAGCTGAATGGTTGCCTGTTTAATCAAACCCATTTGACTTCTGGGTTTGTTCAGTGATTGTCTGTTACATGATTGTTATTCAAATACACATGTGTAAGGGCTATGGTAATAATATATTTGCTTAGACTGAAGGTTAAACCAAATGTTGCTCTCCTTTATCGTAAGCTCATCCATGTGTTATGTTAAACGCAAGACGTTGACTGGACTTATTTTTTCTTTTCTACAGTCCGTTGGCCGTTCTGTGCCATTTTAGTCACTGGCTATTACAATAATCACCGGTGTTCTTTCGTGATGTTTACTGGTTGTTGTTTTTCGGCAGTTTAAATAAAGCAGAGGGAGGACCGGAACCTTTCGGAAATAGTATCAATCTGAAAATACAGAGATGCACGAATGCTGAGGTGCGCGAAACTCAGCCATCGATTACACTGATCCCGAGAGGTGTAGATCTACGGGTGGTGGTGGTGGTGCAGTGGTTTAGTCGCTGTCACCGGCGTGCTTTGGATCCCATGGTCCGTGGTTCGAGCCCCGCCACCCCCACCCGACTTTGATGGTAGGCAGCTCTGTTGTCGTCCGGTTCAATACCACACCAAACCTATCGGGGCCTTATCTGGTTTACCACTCCAAGTCCCGGGGCTTAGGTTACCGGTTTCCATCACTGAACAGTAGGTCCTCGTGGTTATGGGGTTCCATCCCGTCTGCTGTTCATCACACCAAAGTGTGTAATGAGAAAAGTCTATGCAGGTGAATGGCTGATCCACTACAATTCTCTATTGCCAGGTCTTTCGAAGCTCTCAACCACACTAAATGTGGGTCATTATTAGAACAGACGGTGTAATCACATGACTATCATTTTTAGTGGGGTAGTTACATTCATATGACCAATGAAGTTTGAGGACATACCAGTGAAGAAATACAGCTCTTCAGTAAAGCAAAATCATCCCTAATCTGCTCTTAAGTAGAGGTTTAACCTGACCCCATTGAACTGATGATAAATAAGGCAGGATCGCGGTCAATAGTTTCTGAAAATTAATAGGTATGTGAAATTATTCGGACATACATTAAATGAGATGAGAATATTTATTGATTAGAACTGATCACCTGTCAGACTTCACCTCCACGCGCATATTATCAACTACTCCAGCCAACCATAAAATCGGAAGCAATAGACGCGAGTTTCACTCTTATTAAAGTTCATCAGTAGTGTATCTGCATGATTTGAACTCCTGACTCTTATTTATCCTCACACTGTCTATTAATGTTATCACCATGGTTCAACAAGTGTCCTGATTTATTTGTCCCAGACGAAGAAATCATACAAGAAGTTGATGAAATTGATGGACGCTTGGTGGCGTACTTCGCGATCCAAGGTTGGTGTTCCAGTTTAGAAAATGTCGAGGTTTTTGGGTAAGCAAAACCCGAAGCAACGTTTTATGTCATTCATTCATGGTCTGGAAAATGATTATCAGAATCGTATTTAAGAACTGAAATGAGGGATTCCGATCTTATTCTTGAACGTACAATCTGTTTACACCATATCTTAAACATTCGCTGATCCTCCTTCCGAGAATAGAACACTCAAAAGTACGCTCGGTAATTACAAGCTACCTACCGTATTTTCAAGCATGATTGTTTGAAGCATTACTTAACTTGACCGCTCATTGTTGAACCACAACTTTTATCGTCTACATTGTACATATTAAAACAAGCTGTACAATCATGTGATATAAAAGTGGATAGAATAGTAAGACACTACAAACGTAGGTGGGCAGATCGATTCTCAAGGTTAAACGAAAGGGGATGAGGTAAACCGGCTTCATTTTCCCAGGCCACAGTTTACACTTCCTGTATCATGTTCCTGATTGCTATCTATTTCAACTATCATACGCAGACCACTAGTGATTTTGTTTGGTAGAATTTAGTACGTTCATGACTGGGATACTCACAGGGCAGCTTTATTCGAAAATTGGCTTAGCATTACACTTATGAATTGAATTAGAGTGAACCACGCAAAAGATTTCTCACTACGGCAATTTATTTGCATCGAACAGTATCTATGTCATCACACATATCGAGTTGTAAGAAAAAAAAACAAATCAAAGCGACGATCCCTTTATTCTAACTGCACTTAATAAATTCATCATTTCAGTGAACACAGTCGTCAAAGGAACGGTGACCAGATACGCTCATGTCCGCTTGGATTCTATCGGCTCGAGATGACGTCTTCCGAAGTGGTTAGTAGTTATTTCTTTTTTGCTGCAAACAGATTCTACACCAACGACCATCCACTGGAGGGCATACAAATGCACACAGTGGAAATAAAAACATTATTACCTGAAACAAATAGATGAAACGATTTCAATAATCAATACCAAACATAACGTGTTCTTTCCCTAAGATAAATATATGTGAAAATACGAGGACTGAGTGGGAAGTTTCCGGATCAACAAAAAGTTTCATTTGTCACACACAAAGAAGCATTTAACTCACAGTTGCTTGTGATTAGCGGTGTGGGAGGATTGATATTGATTGGAACCGGCTATGCTTCGGTCTTCATTTGCACACACCTTCCTCAGGTCATCCAGTTAACCATTCACTTGGAAGCACTAGACTCGAATTTTTCTCTCATTGGTGTTTGAACATCGCTGTCTGCGCAGCATTGCACGAATCTGGTGGGGCAGTCGGACGAGCAATGTTGAGGTCAGGAGCAGAGTTTTAGGCAACCGCGGACGCCCACTGGAGCAAATGGTTGACCTCTATGGATTACTGTGGTTGGAGCATGTGGTATGCATGTCACCAATTAGGTTGCACAGCGAGCGATGTTCGCCGATGCCGGCAAGTAGTCATTGGTGGTCAAGCTAAGACCTCACAAGGGGATGTGAAAACCCTAACGAAGGGACGCGGTCACAGAGGTTCCGTTAGGTTCTCTGGCAAGGGACCTCGCGATGGTCGTAACCGATGGTTAGAGATACTGAGTGATATGGCTGAGTGTCGTAAACAGTGGCGTTCTTGCATCTTCCCAATTTCTTTACAACTTGGGTTCACTGAAATTCCTCAATTTCTATTCGACTGTAATTTCAACTTTCCAGTCTTTCTCCTATTATTCATACAAATGGGCAGCCAAAAGACAGCACAAATGTGAATGTTTAATTGTTCTACAAACTGAACTGAAACTCAGTGTGACCTGCAATCACCAAACAATATCACAATAGATTACAGCTTGCCTTTTACTTACCCGGTCACCTACATCTCATATTCGTTTACTGCGTATCAGGTACTGATCTTCAGTTCATTACTGATAGAAAGAAACCACAAAACTTCGCACTTTTCTACAAAGTTCTGCCGCACAAAAGTCGCTCTAACAAAAATCAATCACAGATTTATTTACTTCCATTTTTTACTCACTAACAATGTTTTTATTCTTCACGAAGTTGTTTGCTGTAAACCCGTCTGCAAATAAGGGGAGCTTTGTCTATGATCACTAACTTAGCGATGCTAGATAGAATAGAGTAAACAGTTAATAATCCATAGGTGTTACGGATCATTTCGAAAAATTTGAGCGTTGTGCTCATGGTAACAATAGAATCAGGTTTGTTTTAGCCACAACGTGAATACCAAAACACAAGATTTCGGTGACAGCGTTTCGACCTTCTTGGAAGTCCTTTGTCAAGTCAGTTTAATCGGTTTCTCAAAAATACAAGCTTTAAGATGAAAATCGCGGAGTTCAAGGTTGACCCCAAAACGGGGTCAAGGGCGTTAGTTTCCGTGTATGTGTGGGCGTGTGTGTATGTGTGTGTATGTTGGATTCG
>UZAN01043266.1:30709-42593 GCA_900618425.1 Echinostoma caproni
CAATCGCCGAATCTCGTTCCAGTTTTTTAAGATCCGTCGCATTCTTTGGTCTTTTTTTCAGTGTCCTAGCATGTTCTTTAATCCGGTGTTTTAACTGGCGGGAAGTTTGACCAATGTATGTAGCGGAACAGTCTTTACAGTGTAGTTTGTAAACCAGATTGCAGTTATCAATCGAAACGCGTTTGTCTTTGAGCTTTACTAATTTTAGAGTACAGTGTGTTAATAGCTTTAAAAGCAACTCTAAGATTAGCACGATTAAGCACCTAACGGATATCCTCAGAAGTTCCCTTTCGATACGGTAAAACGACCGTTGAAATCCAATCGGATTTTTCCATGGGTTTCATGTGATCGACCGCTTTGCCTTGTGTCTTGTATAGAAGGTTATTCGGAAAACCGTTGGCTGCTAGTTCTCGTCTAACAAATTGGGCCTCTGCACGTCTATCCCGCCTTGTTGTGGGTAGACGGTAGGNCCATCAGATTTTTCCATGGGTTTCATGTGATCGACCGCTTTGCCTTGTGTCTTGCATCGAAGGTTATTCGGAAAACCGTTGGCTGCTAGTTCTCGTCTAACAAATTGGGCCTCTGCACGTCTATCCCGCCTTGTTGTGGGTAGACGGTAGGCTCTGTTAAGGAGGTTTGTTGCCACGCTTCGCTTGACGTTCATCGGGTGTTCGGAATCATACGCCAAGTAGCGGCACGCATGCGTATGATTCGTATGATTCCGAACACGTTGTGGCTAAAACAAACCTGATTCTATCGTTACTCTCCGAGGCCTTCAGAAGTATGTTTACTGTCAGATAAAAACGGTCCATAGGAGTATGAAAAACGCCCATGCAACCACTCAGGTGATTTGTGGAATGAAAATCAGCAGTGGAGATCGAGATCCATCGGCCATCAATACACAGTCTCCCAGTACGTGGATTTGTACTCTATCCGTGTCATCCTTCTCCACCTACATTTGCTTTGAAGTGTCGGTATTGGGCGCAGTCGCGGTTCCGGGAAGGAATAGCAGCGGAACTGAAAATTAGCTTACTGGCACAGTATGATAGTCGTCACCTTGTAGATAGAATTTTGATTGTGCTTAACTTATAAACTGCAACGGTGTTGCACTTTTCTGGCTGCAGGAGATAAACAGCTAATGACTGTCTGATATCAGGTGCGTTTCTCCCCCTTTCTCTTGTGGAAAGGAGAGATCCTTGAGCAGAAGAAAAATTAACAATATTATTTTCAATTTTTCAGACCGTTTGTGCTAAAGGTACACTTTACTGTTCCTTTAAATCTGAGCACTTATCATTCGAGAACTCACACGACGTTGATGATTCTTTGGAATCCCAGTGTACAAATCGTATTGGACCACTTGGGTTAACGGAAACAACGAGAGTCCAGACTCTGACTTGTGATTACGTTAAACTTAATGAAGGTGCAGTTACCAAACGCTCCACGAAGTGTTCCTTGTGATTTATCATGAGAACTACGGAATTGCACATCCAGCTATATTACCTTCTTTTCTATCTTCCAGTGCAAACCGTGTCCACCGGACTACTTCTCAGATTTTCGTACTCCAGAGAATATGTGTGAACCGTGCCCACGTGAACGACCAACAACATTTGGGATAAGGGGGTCCATATCTTCACAATGCTCATCAGAGAAGTTACGAGATATACGATCCGTGAGTGAAACGAATGCATACTATATTTAGGTAAGACGTTTACAGTATTCCTGGCAGCTTTTGCTAAACGTATCAACTGTGAAACGGATGCAAATTTGGTGCAGTGTAAGAAATTGAAAAACATCATACGTGGAACTATAACTATAGATAGATAAATAGATAGATAGATAGATAGATAGATAGATAGATAGATAGATAGATAGATAGATAGATAGATGGATGGATATATCACTAGAAAGATAGATAGACAGATAGATAGATAGATAGATAGATAGACATATAGATAAATAGACAGATAGTTAGATAGATATTCAGATACATAGATAGATAGATAGATTTGGATGGATATATCACTAGAAAGATAGATAGACAGATAGATAGATAGATAGATAGGTAAACCATTTTGTCTGTTGTGACATACGAAAACGTATATTAAATGCATCTTGATTAACAGCTTCCGTGATCAGGTTCGAACTAGGCGACTTATAATTTGCTCCTAATCAATGAATTTTTTAAATGAAGATGATCCACTACTTTCTTTTCTTCAATTTAACCAGCTTTTTCATTCTTTTACTCTGCTCGTAACACAGATTGGAATGAACGAGAATTTTCCAAAGCCTGATATGCCGTCGGTCGTCAGCAAATCTCATGGGATTAAGTGGGATCCGGAGCTGTTCCGTTTCTCAAATGACCTAGACTCCATTTTAGATCATCTCCGTCCAGATGACAGTGTGGTCCTTGCACAGCAAGATGCAATTAATTTAATTTTGGTGAGAGTCTGTTCTGTAAAAATAAAGTGGACGGTCTTAATCCGAGAGTGTCAAGAAAAGTCCATGTGGTCTCGTTTTCTGTTTGGTTATGTTTTGCTGGCGGTGGTTTTTCCAAAATTTTAAACGTACCAATGTATTATTTAAAATTTGAAAAAATTCAGCATGCAAATTTCTAAGTTCTCAGTCAATTCCCTCTTTTTGTCTCACACATAATATAAACCGAGAGTTATTTTGATGACAAAATGTGTAACATGCCTGATTGGCATCAGGTTAGCGTGAAGTTTCACATATGTATCGGGCGATATCAATTATGTTCAGTCCGTATTTTCCAGTGGACTAACCCCCAACAAACATTTAATTCACTTCTCCACGTCAACCGATTTTCCACCGAGACAAGTGAAAAAGTAAAAGTGACTGGAGACGGTCAAACTGGGAGCAGGTTGCCTTTAGTTGTACTCTTTCCAAAAGGTATATTAAAACAATCAGCTTGAGGGTCTTGTCACCTTTTATTCCCAATGTAACAACGAAGCTTTCTGCGAATGTTATTTCAATGAGATGTATGAAAGCACATCGACGTGTAGAATAATTGAGCATAGAAACTACTTAGGCAGACACACTATTTCTATCCTCCTCGATCTGAAAGCAGTGTTGTTCATCTCAGTCGACCTCTTGATACTCTGGAACTGCCTCTCCTTGGAGGGTGTGCCTATTTGAGACATTTGTGGCACCGTTGTGACATCCGGCACACTGGGAAGCGTCGAGTGTATGCTGTAGCCCTTCGGCTAGCGCTGGTCTGGGGTGCAGAAATTTGGTCATTGAGGGAAGAGGATAAAAGTTTAGTGTCGGTGTTCGAATACCGCTGTCTATGTCGCATTGCACGAATCTGGTGGAAAAACCGGACAAGTAATGCTGAGGTTATATGTAGAATTTAGGTTATGGCTGTCGTCCATTGAAGCAAATGTTCAATCTCTATCGATTACGCTGGTTGGGACATGTGTTGCGTATGCCACCAAATAGGCTGCTATGGTGCACGATGTTTTCCTAGGAAGGTAGTGGATGGACTAATGTCAGCAGCGATCAAACGTAGACCTGCCATTAGGCTATGAAAGCCCTAACCAAGAGACTCGGTCACAAAGGCCGCATTATGCTCCCTGGATTGTGACCCCAGTGTTCAGGTAATCTGGGGCTAGAAACACTAAATGATATGGATGTCTCAACCAACAAAGCTCATGCATCCACTCAGTATTCTTTCAACCGTAGTCTAAATGAATGCCCTTTGAATTTGCTCTCAAAATTGCAATCTGCTCTTTGTTCTTTTATGCAAATGAGCGAGCAAAAGATAGTAACCAAAACACAGGCACGAAAGTGCACATTGAATGGTTGTAAAATCCTAATACCAGTTATTGATCTCGAGCTATTGTTATACATGTGCTCACAACATATAATTTAAGTTCACCGATGAAGTTCATTATTAAATAGATGGTGTAGCTATGCTGTCTTTCCTGGGTCCACTTTCCTCAGATGCTGTCATAGCTAAGCTGAAGAATAACATTCTCAAATGAACAGTCGATTAGCGTGCAATGTGCAAGTGGCGTGTATGACATTTTGTGGTTTGTCTCACTTTTTCAAAGGTCAAAGTCACAATCAAAGTCAAAAATCGCTTTATTCATCCTAATGAATGGATTTGCTGCTTCTTGCACCCCAGGATTATTTATCATCGCATGCAATCACAAAGAAAAAGTGAAGAAAAATACTGTATCGTAAATTCAAAAGAATGTGGAGTAAAAGTTTGAAAATTCAGTATCAATTGCGTAGTAAATTCCAAAGCTTTCCCTGACGGATGCTTCTTGAGCCAGTAATCTCGAAAGATAGGGAATGACAGACAAACAGTAGGCAGTGATACGAGCGTACAACAGTTGATAACGACATCTAGTTGCAGAAGTGGATACGCATTGTTTAATTTCTGTTTGGAATGGGTGAGTAGTGTCTAATAGAATATTGTGGCAAAAGTTATCACAAGAGGTAAAGTGTGTATCGACGATAAAGTTAAGCAAGCGCCAATAAGAAATGCCGCTTGCGCAAGAAATACTTTCAAGAGACAGGTGTCGAGCTGCGTAATTTTAACTCTAAGACCGGTAAGTGGAACTAGGGAGCAGTAAAGAAGATGAACAACAACACAAGAATATCCAAATCGAGTGAGTAAATACAGTGGAACGTTCAAAGAACGCAAGCGGGAAATAAAGAAACAATTATCGAACCTTTACAAAAGTATAATTTAAATGTGAGGTTTAGCAGAGGTCTTGGCAGATAGTGACACCAAGGTATTGCAGAGAATTTATTGAGGGAACAAGCTGGTTGTCAGCATACAGTACAGAACAATTCTTTTCAAAAGAATGTAGCCGTCCTCCTTTGGCGAGCGAGAAGGTAACATTCCTACATTTAGAGACATTAAGAGATAACCTGGAAGACGAAGACCATAAATCTAACGCATATACACTCGTTTGAAGCTGTGAGAAGCGGAAATCACCTTGGAATTTGGAACCTTTTGTGACATCATCAGTATACTTAACCAGAAGATCATCTGGGTCAGTGGGAAGGTCACGAATACAGAAAGAGAAAGGAAAGGGGAATAGAATTGCTCCCTTTAGCACCCCTGAGTTTACCGCTGGGTTGTCAGAGGTTTTCCAAAGAAACTTCACTCTAATTTGATTCATGTTTCACATGAAACGTACCATTTGATGAATAACTACCAAGCGCACTATCAAAGGGTAGCGACCATAGAGTGAAACCAATCCGTGCTATAAAGTGCACTGCAAATGGTTGTATAGGCTAAACTAACTAACTGCAGCAAACCAAAGTAGTGATTTAAGTAAATCTCAGCCTAACGTTTGGTCGAAACCGGTAATGATTTAGTCAGGTCACCATCACCATTCACCTTCACTTCCGATCCTCAGTTCATCTCAGCAGGCATACATTTGCAAAAGCGCACGACGAGAGTTTCCCTATCAACGTCACACACCCACCAATCCCATATGTAGTTGAGCCTATCGTCCCAGGCACAGGAGGCCTGCGTTTTACCACCGTAATAGTAAGTTGAAACCAGAATGTGAACAATCGTGGGAAAAATAAACTTCTGCTCCAAGCCTCAATATCGAAAGTTACCTAGTAATATGGTGGAGAATATTGAAATGTAACTCAGTACACTGGAGCCTTGGTTAAACACTAACTTAGGTCTCGTGCTTCCCTTTTTTCTGGTGGATGTAATCAGTTACGATTATACAGATAACCAAAGTCAAGGCTACAGATAGTGCAAATGGGGGCTAACGCAAACGTATTGCTCCCTAGAGTTATTGAGTCGTTCACGCAAGATAATTATCGTCAACTGTGTTACTTAAGGGTAAGTGTTTTCAGCCCCAAGCAGAAAGTTCGTGGGTGGAGTCCTGACACGAGGGCACAAAACGTACGCACTGATGGCGGGTCCTATACCGAACTAAACATCCGTCCTGGTGCTCTTTGTCAGGAATCACAAATATGTCCGTTTTGCTAGGAACAGTAGTCTACTACATATCAAATAATTCCAGGTTTATTCGCGTTTTGTTTTATCTCGCACATTATCTCCCTGTCTCTCTGTTTCTTGCTCACAGGATCTGACCTACCTGACATTTTCCGATGCCGAAATTGCATTGATGCTGCTGATTTCATTCGGCATGGGCCTGTACGGATTCTGCTTGACAGTGCTGATATTTTATGGGATGCATGAACCCACATCATGGACTGTGCAGGCAAACTTTACAAGCAGTACAAATCGTTTGCAACGAGTGCTTTTACCCACTTTCGTTATATTTTGCCACTTGTTTGAAACGGTAAGCTGATCGTGTGGTTATCCTGTTTTGTCGGTATCGATTGGAATTACAATTAACATCATAATTGATGACCTTTTCGTGATTGAACAGTGATTGATCAACTGAAGTTGACCGAGTCGCAGAGAGGGTCTGTGAAATGCACTGTGGGCATTGGATGGCTATGTTTTCTTCTTTAGAAACGTCTTTGGAACTCAATCACAGGACAGGCAATTCTTTACAATGGTTGAGGTGGTTATGTGATGCTTAAAAGGTTTTCAGTGGTTTTTGTGATGAAACTTGACGTTTATCTTTGTACCACGTAAGTTTTTCTCTCCATTATCACCAATCAAAATATACTTGCTATTTCAATAGTCTTAAACTTACACACCGAATGACCGCAATCGCGGACTCCAACCAAAGATGTCCGCTTTCAGAGACATAGAACTTACAGGCAGTATACGAGACACTGAAGAACGGTACTATATACAATAACTTGGCATGATTTTTTATGATTACGAAAAGGCATTTCCACATTTTCGGTCAAGACAATAACTATAAAAAGTAAAACAAATAGATATGTACCATACTCTAAGACAGTCATTCACTTCAGTAGGCCCCTGTAAAAATCCCCAGGCCGAATTAGAAATGCGTCTATATATATATATATCATCGGTCACGAATCTTCGAATATATTTTAATTTTAATCCGCGCGCGCCCTTCGATTGGCTGCAATGCGTTTTGTGTGCTCGGCGTCTCATTGGATTTTTTGAGTATCTCAATGTAAAAAAAGTCCTGGACCCATACCTGCTCTCGTCAGGATATGCTTAGATTGAAATCTTTTAATTCTGTTCCTCGCACAAATAATATGCTTGGAGAATATGTCAATCAAGATTGGATCAAGAAGCGCAAGCGTGTTGGATGGCAGTGTGCACTTAATAGCATCCCTCCTGCCAAAATGACCGTGCCGTCATTGGTCAGTACCAACGTTCGCTCTCTCTTAGCAAAGAACTCGGATTTAACTCCCTCACGGAACACACGCATACATTCCAACATATATGTCGTATGCATACAAGAAACCTGGTTAAATCAAAACGCTCAGGATGCTCTCGTGCAGATAGATCGTTTCGACTGTTACCGGCAGGACGGATAGCATAGCAAGAAGAAAACTGGAGGCGGTGTGGCAACCTCCATCAACACTTCTTGGAGTGGCAAGTCTGAAGTGATTTTTGGCTATTCTGAAAAATCCACTGACTGTTTATCCGTTGGTTGTCATCCCAGATTCTCCCGATATAAAAGTACAATTATTACTAATGTATATATACCTCTTTCGTGCTCGCAATCAGATATATCTTATTTCTTTGATCATTACATCCCGTTTTTGATTGCAATATTAGATGAGAATTTTCATTTGGCTGTTGGTGACTTCAACCATGCAAGCAATTTCCCTCTGCTTTCTTTTGGCTTGTCTGATTTGTCTCATTCTCCTACCAGAGGCAGCTCTATACTTGACCTGGTAATCACAAACCATCCCACTTTGTTTTCGCTCGGACTAATGGTCCCAGTCGCTACCTGTAATCATTGTGTTTTCCTCTTAAGACCACAGATATACTCCCGCTCTGCCTATCCAACATTCACACGATCAAACCAGATAAGGTTTCATCTCCGTAACTTTTCATCAACCCGCATTCCTCTTCTCTGTCGTTCCATAACGGTGGCCCAATCTTGGTTTGCTTCTTATTCATCACTTCTTAACTGTGTCAGTCTTTTCACCGAAACGATGAAATCGATTCTCCATTTTTGCTGCCTCATGGAAACGCTGTTTGTTTGCAACGAAAAAATTGCATCTTCTCGCTTGAACTCACTACGAAGGCAAAAGGAACGATCCTATAAATCTCACCATTCATCTGCTGTAAAGTCCTATTCTCACTTAATTAAGGCTAAGATTACACGTTTAAACAAGACATTCGCTTCCCAAATTCTGCATACGAAAAGCATAAGGTTTCTGTGGCAAGGAATTCGTCTTCTATGCGAACAAAAAAAGGAAAAACGTGAACAGCGATGTTGATGTAAATAGCCTTAACGCTGCATTTCTTCATCCGTATAACGATATCCAGGTACCCTCTTTCCCATGTGAGGCTTCCCATTCTGATCTGTTCCATTTTTCTAACGATGAAATTTTTAAGCTTTTACGTTCCTTTAAACTATCGTCATCTGCGGGCCCTGATGGTCTTTCTCCAGCATTTCTCAAGCTTGGAGGAGCCCCTCTAACTAGTATGACGACATCCCTCATCAACGAGTTCCTTTCTGCACAGATGGTTCCCGATTCCTGGCGACCAGTGACCATAATACCTGTTTCAAAACCTCATCCTCAACCGTTCTTACAAAACGTTTTCGTCCCATCGCATTGACGTCTGTAGTTCTAAATTTGACTGAGAAAGCCATCCTGAGTCGCTTACAGTCATTTGTCACCATTGCTCATGATCCTCTTCAGCTCTTGTATAAACCCAACAGATTCACTTAGGATGCTGTGTCTACTGTGGTCCATTTTATAAGCAAGTCATTGAACAATTCTACCAAAACTGTTCGTTGTGTTTTTCTCGATTATGCGTCTGCTTTTGGTTCTGTATCCCGGTTATTCCTCCTTTTTAAGCTTGAATATTTTGGTACCCCGAGATAGCTGCTTTGATGGCTTTCTGATTATTTCACTGAAAGAACCCAGTGCACAAAGCTGGGCAGGAATACCTCAAGTCCTCTAGTCAATAATTCTGGTGTGCTTCAAGGTGCTGTCCTCTCTTCGTATCTTTTCTCTGTTTTCATTAGTGATCTTTCAGTTCCACAGCCTGCTCATATCCAAAAGTATGCTGACGATGTCGCTTTATGTTAGACCGTTTCTTCTACTTCTGAGTTTTCTTCGTTCACTGAAAATCTGTCCCGAATCGAACAGTTTTCAAACCAGTCTGGCCTTAATCTTAACACATCCAAGAGCTTGGAGTGCAATTTTAGCTCTTCCTGCTCTACATTCCCGTCAGACTCTGTAACCCTTGATTGTAATCTTTTGCCTAGAGTGACTTCAGCCAAATATCTGGGTGTTACTATCGATAATAATCTTCGGTGGTCGACACACATTCAGAACTGTATAGGAAAAGTTCGGCGCCTCTCCTTTCAGCTCCGAATGCTCAGACAATTTCTTACTCCCCGACAAATTTTGTTCTCTTTTGTTAAACAACGCGTTCTCCCTATTTTACTTTACTGCTCCCCTGTAGTGTTTCCCGGTCTAATGAAACAAGACTTTAAAACTGTCCATCGTGGATTAATGATAATAAACCGTGCATCTTTAATTTCTGCCGACTCATTAATCACAGAACTTATTAATGGTCATATGAAGTCTTGCATGACGTTTGCCAATAAGATTCTAAACGACTCCACCCATCCTTTGCATTTCGACTTATTTTCTCGTCGCTCCCACTCGATCACTCGTTCCTCTTGTCGGTACCTACCTTCCCGAATAAACATTTATAAAAACTCCACTGTACGGTATAGGGCTTGCATCTTGACCAACAAGGAATGAGTTTTAAATGAATTACGTCAATCTTTAATTGGATGAATCAAACTTTAGAAACATTTATATATATTTTTTACACAGCACTCTATTGAATTTGTTTATACTTCTTTATTTTCTCCAGTGTGACGACCAGTGTACAACTTTTAACTGAAATGTGTGCATATCTCAGCTTGCAAAAGTTATACAAATACAAATGCCAATTTGAATTGTAATTTCGCTAGACATTTCTTGACGTGATACACCCGTAGGGCATGATCACCAGCAAGGCAAACACTATCAGTATATTTTCTCACTTCCAAATAGCCTCCAACAGTGAATCTTACTGCTGTTTCACTTAAACAATTTCATATGTCCTCCTCAATAATATCTTAACGATCTTTTTACTATTGTTACACGCACTACACCATATACGGTTGTTTACTGAACTTTAATAACTTCCCCATTCATGGAACTCGATAAACCGAGAGAATATTCATAAATGTCCCAGGTTTGGCGTATCTTCATATTCTGTTGTCACACAGCGAGGAAAAGACGTGTACAGAAAGAATACTTGGACCGGACCATATTTCAGCTATCGCAGATTTTTCCCGGAGCGTCTTAAGCAAAACTAACTTCGATGTATTGCCCATCATGTAAGAAGAGGTTGTTCTATCGAAACAGTGGAGGATGAACTTTCTAACAGTTAGGTCAACGTTCCCAAAATAATGAACACTCAGAGGATCTTATCAATCAATGCACGAGTCCAGAATGCCAAACTAAAGGACCCAACAGAGGAAAAGAAAAACTTTTACATTACAGTTTCTTTCAAAGGTGATGCTCTTCTAATAACAATGAACAAACTATTGAGGAGTACTATGAAAAATACCTATTTCTCAACGGACTTGCACATTTTCTCTTCTCCAAAATCAGTTGCACTATTACAACTAAAGAACAGGCTGCCGATGGAGATGAATTCTTTCGCGACTATCAGTTTACTTGCTTCCGTGGCTTTTGTTACGTGGGTCGCACCATCAGAGGCATGGTGAATCGAATGACAGAACACCGCCTAGCTTGGATCAGTCGGGGACCGACAAAGGCAGGTATGAACGCGGTCGCTATACAAATGACGAAGATGAATCAAGCCGATGGTGTGCAAAATCGTTGCGTCCAACCCATATAATGACGGTGATTGGGTCTAAGGATGTTGAAACCTAATGGTTATCTACAGCAGGGTTGAGCAGAATAAACATTCCTCAATATGCGACAGAAACAGTTGGTGAGATTCCTTACCATCCAGTGACCATGTGTAAAGTCATCATCAACAATCGAAAAGTTAAACTCCACAAACTACTGTCACCAACTAGGGGTTTAGTGTTTAAAAAGCCACCGTCCATCCCCTCAAAACTCCATTTTGCACATAGTAAAACCTGATTTTCCTGGCTCCTTATGTTTTTTCCTGGCTAGATAATGTGCTGCAATGGTCCAGTAGATAAAAAACGGAAATCAAGCTAGTGGACCGCATTCATTTCTCTATTAAATTAATGTTACACTAGCCACAACTATCACAGAACAGCCTCCTTTTTTATTTTGTCTCCAGTACATGAATAGTAAGTCATTCAAGCGTTTGTCATAACGCGCTCTTCAGATTTATTCAAGTATCGATTGCTCTAATGTGCCTACTGATTTGCGGAGGTTTCAAGTTCTACTTAATTTCTGTTTTGCCCTAGCATAATGCTATCTTATTTTTTATTCTCAGTATTTAGAGAATATCTCACACGCAAAACCCGCTTATATGAAATCGCTTTAACCATAGACACCTTATTCATGTATCTTTGATTCATATATTTACACTTTGGAAACTTTATGTAGAAACTGGTAGTGTGCTTCCAGATTGGGTTCAATTTCCGTTTGAACAACCATTAACCACGCATATTCGAGCGCCGGTTTTGGTTGCTATCTTTTGGCTGCCCATTTGGATGAAGAATAGGAGAAGAAAGGAAAGTTGAAAGTGGAGTCGAAAAGAAAATGGAGAAGTTCAGTGGTCTAAGGTTGCAAAGAAATT
>UZAN01043267.1:18749-28903 GCA_900618425.1 Echinostoma caproni
AACCGCACGTACGTTCAGATAAGTAAGCATGAGGCTTGCTGTTATAAATAAGACCAGAAACGCACCGGCAGAATCAAACATGGACATGTCTGTTCCTCAAGCTAACTCCGATTGCATTTAATTCCTTTGAATAAACATAGACTGAGAGAAAACTCTGTCATAGTTTCCTTACCTTACTTTAATTTACGGCGGCTAGCTCCTGGGAGAGAATAAGTCGGCTTCATGAACATCAAGTGAATATCTATGAAATTCCTTGGGAGTTAGGTACAGGAAAGGTCCCCAGCGTCACCCGGCTTTGGGTCGAGGTGGCATCTCTAGCCTTTGCACGTCCAAATGCCAACTGCAAGGCAGCAGGAAGGTAGCGCANAGGGGAGCTCATTTGCCATTGATAGTTTCTAGCTGAACATGGGTCCATGCATCTCTGATGAGTTCGGAGTCATTCCCTTGACCGTTGAGTCGTGAGAGGGACTTCGGCCGACCAACACCGACTCGCCGAGAGTTGAACTCCCGGTTACCCTCAATCTAGTTTGTCCCACCTATCGAGCAGTTTACCGGGGTGTGGCAGCTGTTGCACTTAAATAGCTTCTTGGAGCCACAGGTGAGAGCTGAGCGCCTAGTGGAGACCAAAGAACTGAGGGTGCCCCAAAGGGGCCAACAGAGTCAGACGTGCTTCTCCTACCGGGTACCCCAAACACCCTTGCACCTGTACCGAAGTAACTCAGACCAAAGGGGAAGATAGTGATGCAAAGTTTCGTTGCGCGTTATTCTATTTGTAGAAATTGTTGTACACAGCTAAAGAGATAACGCAAAACGGTCGAACCTATGGGTGGATGATGCTTGTCCGTACTGTTATCAAAATTCAAAAGGAAACCCGATGAGTGATAGTCCTCCCTCCCACTTCCAACTTCGTTAGGGGCACACAGATAAGTGATTTGATCGAATCTCGCCTACCTTTTGCATCTCTGGCCATCTCCAAACAATGCATTGATAATTTCCAATGATAGAAACCGGCATCTTCGAATCTTGATTCGTTTGCCGCACAGGTAGCCAACTGTTCCAAAACTCGAATAGCCTCGGATTGCAGTCCAGCCTTGGCAAATGCTGTGCACGAGGAGGAAGATAAAGACAGCGGTGATGAATAGACAAAACACAGCATGTTAAAGCTTACGTGAAGTAGAACGAGAGAGCACATAGGAAGAAACAAGGGATGTTACACATATATGGCATGTACTTGATAAGAAAATGATAGCCCTGTATAAATACACCAAAGGCATGAATACATGTATTCATGTATGCGGAAAAAAAACAAATTTTCTGTTGTACTACTTTCCCGTTGATGGAGGTATAAAACGAATTGAATACAAATATGCATGAGATACAATACTCTCCTATTTTTCTTCTTTTTGATCTTTAATTCCTTTTATCGCATATATAATGTTACGATTTTCAGGAAGGAGGAAGTGGCCAACAAAAGGATTGCCATTCAACTCACATACACTGGGGAAGGTCAGGCGGTGTTTGTGGCGGGATTCGAGTCCACATCCCCGGGATGATAATTTGATGACGTAACCACCGAGCAGCCACCGACCTGAGGGTGGCAACGGATGTCTCATATCTTATCCGTATTTGCTCATAGGTTTGATGTTTTGTTCAATCCGTTTCAAAATCAGTGAGTAAATTAATCCTAAATTGTTGTTGCAGTGAATGCCCCCTCCCCCTCGAAGAAAACAACATGCGTGAATTTCGTTTCGATTTCCGACGTACCTTACTCGCATAATCTTTAACTGAGACTGCTTCTCTGCTGTATAGTTCTGTCCGGGAACACACTGAACACTTCCAGTTCCGCTCTCAAGATTTACTCTCATTCAACAATTTGTAAAGCTTNTCAATGAAGTTGAATTTAAATCCATGTGTTTGTATTATGAGTAACATATGAGTGACTGGATAAAATTCTCAGTTCAGTCATTTATATATCATTCATTATTAAAAGCACTGAAAATCGGCCTTGGCCTCAACTGACTGAGTTTGGACGCATCTAACTCACAACTCTTAAAACAGAGCCATCGCAACGATTCTTCAAGGCTTATTCATCTCAAATCCACTAACCGAGCTGCAAATGAGATTGTGCGTGGTAAACTTCATCTGTCTGGTATTGACGCATTCCTTAAAATCTTTCCGGATGACAGAAAAAAACAACAGTGGTAAGACGCACACGCAATGAAAAATGGGGAATACCTGCTTGTGCTTCTTCAAATTTGTCATTTTCTGCCAACCATTGTGCATAAGGCAAATAGACGTGCTCCAGATGTTCCGGATATTTTCGAACCAGTTCAAAAGCCTGTAAACAGGCAAATACGACAATGAGTACATATGTGTTGAAGCAGAGTCCGAAACTGAGCAAGAACAACGAATGTTTAGACATATCAATAAACAAATAAGAGCGAGTTGTCAAAATCAATCGATGCGGGAGGGTATGGGGTTAGCTCACTTCTTCCCAACTTTTTGCTTCGACATGGAGCGCAAGTTGATTTTCCACGTCACCGTATTTCGCGTAGCAATCGGCAGCAAAAGCATACTCGCCCAGTCGGGCCAGATGTTGAGCACATCGTTCCAGACAGTCTCGATCACCTTTGTCCAGTTTCCGACTGATCTCCAGTAAGCTGTTTTGTATGCGTGTATGTGAATTATAGTAGTGATGTATGCGATAAATGGGGTCCTTAGTTTTGGCACAAAAAATTGGAATTTTGAATATTTGCCAGATATTAGTTCGCGCTTAAATTGTTAATACAATATCGAGAAATGTGATTTACTTCGACAGTGCCAGAACAAAAATTTATCAAATAATAGTACAGAATTTGTGGGCATTCATTTCAGAGAATAGAAATTTGAAAGTCGCAGTTCCCCAGTGATTCACGAAGCAGCTCTATTGATCATGCTGTGCTCACTCAACAAGGATACTACACCTTTTCCCATCAAGCTCTAGCCAAAACCCGCAATTCTTTAGCCTCGACCAGTAATTCGTTAACCAAAAACTACAATCCTTTAGCCTTGACCTACATTCCTTTAACCAAAATCCGTGATCTTTTAGCCTCAACGCACAAACATTAGTCACGCCGCAGCAGGAGAGTCAGATCCGAAGGTATCCGAATATTCTGAGATCAAAGAATGTTGAAAAAAATGATGACGTTGCAAACTTCGTTAAGAAATGAGGATTGGCGGTCACACGCTGCACCACATTTCGATTGGAGGAGGTTTGATCGATGTGCTCGTATCATCAAAACATTCGATACATCTCGTACAACTTCAGTGTTTCTGTGTAACATGCGATACTCCTAGGAGTAAAAATCTCAATTGTAACTCAAACGGCACATTGTTATGCATTCACAAGTGAAATTTGATCAAAATATTGAAAATCGGTTCTCGTAGCTCGGGTGAACTGAGTTCCATTTCGCCTGTTTGCCGAGCTTGGCAACTTGTTTGCAAACGTTTCATCACCAGCCGAATTGACATCATCAGTGCTTGTGAAGTGGCAGTGTTCTGCCTGTACCCGTTCGTTTATATTTGCGTTCTACGCCACCGACTATTTTCGTCCCCTGTTCTCACTGTGTTCGACTCGGTCCGCCGTTGAACTGCTGCGAGCGAGTGGGGGTGGGAGGGGAGGAAGTTGTCCTTTCGTCCCGATTGCGGTTTCCGTCCGTTCTCAGGTTACGGCGTGACCTTTCTTGCGTCATCTGGTCCTTCAGTTGATCATCAGAATTGGATACATAAACGTGCTGAGGTTGATAAATCACCCGTATAGCTGCACCCTCATAACTGCATCATCAGTTTATTAACGCTGCAACATTACACATAATTACCACGTTCGAGGCTTAAATATTACGGGTTCTGTCTACAGCTTCTTGGGGGAACGGTGTTCTAAAGGGGGCCTTTTGTGAACCGTTATATTATCCTCGATCTGTAAAAGTATCCACATCTCAAGAACAGAGTTCGCTTCAATTGAATATACGAAACGGTGCTCATATGCCTTCAGATGTATTTCAGGGCTTTTTGAATCCAAAATAATGTACCGTTTGAGTTACAATGGAGATTTTTACTCCTAGGTGTATCGCATGTTACACAGAAACACTGAAGTTGTACGAGATGTATCGAATGTTTTGATGATACGAGCACATCGATCAAACCTCCTCCAATCAACATGTGTTGCGGCATGCAACCCCCAAACCTTCTTATTTATGGACCAAGCTTTGCAACATTAACATTTGTAGAAAATAATTTTTTTTCAACATTCGTTGACTTCAGAATATTCCGATACTTTTTTGCTGTGACTCTCCTACTGCTGTATGACTAATGTTTGTGCGTCAAGGCTAAAGGACTAGGGCTAAAGCATTACGGGTTTTGGCTGAAGAATTACGGGTCGAGGCTAGAGGATTGCGGGCTTTGGCTAAAGCTTGATGGGAAAAGTGTAGATCATGTAGGTGACAGTGTTTAACTGTAGCGGGCATCCGGTTCATTTAGGTGAGCGAGAGAACCCTGATTTCTCTGTTTCCTGGAAGAGGCGTACGAATTAGTTCCGGGAACTCCCGGTTACGGTAATCATCGAATCGACTGACTGACAGGACGTGGTGGGATCCTGTATATCTGAACTACACCCAAAGGGTATATGAATCGACCGGTTGGATACTGGTAATCACTCAACAAGGCTTGCTGCTGCATTGCGGATTAAAAATGGCAAGGCGAGGGTTACGGTTGTAGCATTCTTTAAGAAAATCACCTGCTACATTCCAGACAATTTGCCAGTGTTCCAACTCTAGGAGAAAATTATGAGTTGGTTAAGGTAGTACCAAGAACGATGTATGAGCATATCTGAAAGATAGTTTGGATTGAGATAAGTGTGTGAAACATGACAAAGTGTTTTCACGAACTTGTTCGGAGAAAATTCGACAGCTGCAGAGAGCTAAGGATTGTGCACAATGGTGAGGTTTGAAGAGCGGTCAGTCTTAATCACATAAAATCGGGAGATTATGACAAAATATGCCAACTACAGTAACAATCAGCTAGCACGAATTTTCGAGATGGGAGATTTTGATAGAACTCATTTAGGATTGTAGCTTTGTATTGTTTGGACAACTTACGAGAAGTCCATGGAGTATTCAGCACTTGCACCAAGCAAAATATCCGGCTTGAAGGATAGTATATTCATGTGTCTCTATGCGCTCAGTTGCTTCTATAAAGCGAGCTACATCAGCCATGAAGCACCATGAAGCACCTATCAAAGAGGCTTTGCGAACAACGCTCCTGCTGGTTGAGATACGATGAAACTCGGACAGCAAAAAGCACGATCAACCAATACATACCAGAGACGCGATACTCAGTAGATTAGGATTTCCGCATCATTTATTACACGCCTTCATCCTCGTCAAAACGACTACAGTTTATCATGCACAGCCGAGGCGGTTTCGATCAAGCATTGGATCTGCCCTCTCTCCTCGGATACAGTTTGATAGGATCCAAACCAAATGGACGATATAATTGTAACGCAGAGTGGATCAATTTGCCAAAAAGCAGTTTGTTTTGCCTAGCAGACTTTGCTTCCAATTTGGCAATCGGCATTTCTCATTTATTTGGATTCTTATATTTTATTCGCTCTGAATTTTATAGCATCGATAAGCTGATTATCAAGTCACTTACAGATCTGTCCAACGATGCTCGCCGGCCAATTCAATTGCCTTCGCAAATTCTCCAGCATCCATATACATTTTCGCTGCAGTCCGATGCTCTTTCGTGGTTCTAGCCCAGTCCGCGTGCTTTGCAATCAACTGTCTTCGTTCAGCCGAATCCGCACCACCGGCGGTCATGGCTTCGCGAGCCTCNCATCTCGACCACACGATGTGGGCCTCCGTGATCTGGACCGGACTTCGTGTAGTATGTGGCTGCCTCGCTGAATCGTCCCATATACGCAGCTATATCACCCAAAGTGATCAGAGTGCCTGGACTGTGAATCGATTCGTTCGGATTCCACTCGCCGCGTTTAAATCGTTCCTTCAAGTGAAAAATTACAGATGACCGTTCGGCACCATCATATATGTACGGATTAGAAACAATACGGTTTATTAGATCCTAAAGTGAAAACACATTTGCTAGCATTAATTATGAAATTAGCTCAATGAGCTGGGTATGTACGAAACGATGTATTTTTGCGCGTAAAAGTGAGAATTCAAACCTCGTAGAAAATTAATTGAAAAAAGTGTAGAGGACAGAAAAATAGTCAAGTGTGCATAGGAAAAATAGCATTCTCCTATCAATTGGTATCTCATTTTGGGTGCAGCAAATCTTGTGAATTCAAAGAATATCACAGTGAAATTTAGACATTTTCCAAACTGAAGAAAATTACATGTGGCTTCGGACTAGCATTGCTTAGTCCTCAAGGTCAAGTGGGCTAATCACACACCAAATCCGCCAACTTTTTAATTGCATAGGAAGCCTTTGATTAATCGTTTTCCTTTCATGAGAATGGATTGAATGTTTCTTTATTCAAACAATCCGAATTGTTAAATACATTCAGGGCGTTGCAGAAAATAATCCACAAATGTGAGTTTATGGATGATCACGGGAACTAAAGGCTGACTTTTTACTACACACCGATTTGTGATGGGCAGCCGACGGGATAGAACCCCGTAGTCACGAAGACCTACTAGTCAATGATGGAAACCGGTGACCTAAGTCCCGGGACTTGGAGTGACGAATCACATAAAACCTCTCTAGGTCAGGCATGTCACAGAATAGGACGACAGTAAAGTTGTCTGCCATCAATGTTGGTTGGTGGTGGCGGGGCTCGAACCCAGGACCACAGGGTCCAAAGCATGCCGCTGACAGCGACTAAACCACTGCGTCACCTTTTAAGGTAAAAAATAAGAATATCATTCATCATACAATAAATCATCCACCGTATCGCCAAATTCGAAATTAGGTCAGCTGCAGTCAAATCTCTGGCTTATTGACTCAATTTTATTTGAAAGAAAGAAGACTGCGGTTGCATAATACTTTATGTCGAAAATGTGAACTCTAATCGTGTTCGAACCGTGACTTGTATCGGGTCCCGAACAAAAGGTAATGAGTAAAACGTGAGAAAAAGGCACAACGTTACAGATCAACACTCGAGGGGAGAGGGGGACGTACCTCGAGTTGTTGAATGAATGTCAGCATAACAGTATCACTCAGTTGAATGAAAGCGTATTTGGAGACCTAAAGTGAAAAAGTAAACGGATACAAATAGGGTTCGATAAGATATCAGAAATTACAATGAGAGTCACAAATAGATAACCACAGAATTCACGGTTAGCCAATATAGCCGTTTCAAAATGTATGGTTTATACTAATGCTTGCATGCGCTTTTCTAAGCTGACTGACTAGTGGCCTAACAGATCTAGTTTATCATTCAGTACTATGTTAAGCGTTGAATACAGAAAATTCATCATCATCATTATCGTGCAGCGAAATACAGGGAAGCGAACTTCACTGATTGCTATCAAACTCACAATGCATGGGGGTTTGATGAACAGGTACTGCTAGGGTGTCCAGCCACTAAGCAGGAGAACGACTAGGGTTCTCTACCAAAGCCTTTAGTTCTCACAAGAACCTAGCCGCAAGGCAGCGCGGGTGAAGCAAAGTGGAGACCCAGTTACTTAGGTCAAATACTTGGCCACTATTTTTTGCCAACCGAAAAGCAAATTCTAGTGAAATCCCTAACCTAGAGCGGACCAGGAGACTAAACTTCGTCCGACTTCTACCATTCAACCTTCCGGGCACGATTGGATCTTTGGCTCTACAAAAGCCATCCTGTGTAACTCACTGGGTCATTGAGGTGTACAAGCCATCATACCACATCAAGGTGCAGTCTCGTCTTGAAAACTAACGATCATGAAAACAAGGGATAAAGATACACTGTCGGTGTTCGAACACCACTGTCTAGCTCACATTGCACGAGTCTGGTGAAGAAACCGGACAAGCAGTGCTGAGGTTAGGTGCAGAGTTTTAGGTAATCGCGGTCGTCTACTGAAGCAAGTGGTCGACCTCCATAAAGTATGTTGTTTGGGCATGCGCTGCTCATATCACCAAATAGAGTACCACCGCGCGTACCGTTTGATGAGTCAGGTATTTCTGGTGGAATAAAGTAAAGGTTGGTCAGACTCAGATCTGACATGAGTTTATGAAAGCCCGGATTGGGAGACTTGCTCACATGATGCTGCGTTAGGCTTCCTGGATGAGGACCGCGGGATCGTTGTAACCGGTGATCAGATACACTGAGTGTGATATGTCTGAGTGTCGCAAAAAGTTGAGCGCGTACATCTAATCATTAACCCTGCAGCCTTACTTCATGTGAATTCTCTATCTTCGCTTTGGCCCAGATTGCCACATTCCATTCTTCCTTCTGTTCTTTCCTGCAAACGGGCAATCATGAGACAGCAACCAAAACCGGGGCACGAAAGTTTATGGTTAATGGTTGCAACAACTGAAACTACGCACTGAATCTGCATGNGCAACAACTGAAACTCCGCACTGAATCTGCATGACATCCTAATAGACCAATAAACAAAAAGATGTTTCACGATCCGTGGTGGGGTGACTAAAACCAAGTTGGTAACGGAGGAGGAGTTAATAACCGGAGGTCATGTCACCATCTAATAAAGAGATGACCATGGAAGGCTCAGTGCTCTTATAAACTGTTTCCAAGCTAACGAGGGAGGGTATGGAAACCGATTGTAATTATCTGGGCTGGTAACAAGATTCAAAACTTTGTCACCGTGGTTAATACTCTTTGACCATATAAATAGAATGACCCAATTCAGGAACATGAACTAACTGATTGGTCTCAGTCAACTGGTACATAACCGTAGACACTTCGATTGTCGGTAACCCCTGAAGCCACCAGCCAAAGAGGATGCTGCATAACGTCATGGTATAGACACTTGACTATGCAACCAGCACAGCTTGACCCACAGACCATCCCCTTGTAATCTGCAGATAACCTCAATCTACTAACTCGGATGCATTCACTCACTCATTCATCCACACTCGCCACTCCCTAAAACCTCCATCACCCACAAATATCAAGCATGATTGCCATACGCATACAGAATAGTTACTGGAACGGCCTAAAAATAGATGTGCATTCCTTTAGTTGCCATAGTGAACACAGCAATTCTCTCCAACTGGTTTTAATCATTTTCGAACGTTGAAAGAAACTGCCAATCACATCCTTTTGCGAACTACTCACAAATGTGAGTAGTACCTCACAACACTATGGCGGATCCCATTCTGTTTGAAATTATTCAACCACAATTTGGATGCACTTTAGCTGCAAAGTTTCTACGGGGGCTGTCCAAGAGCATCAGGCATCCGCTTTGTTCTTTATGAACAGCTTTGGTAGTCCTCTGATGTAAATTCTGATTGATTTGCCTCGGAAACCTTTCATCTTATTGCTACCCCGGTCTTGTTTTCCACTATTTGTACCTAAATACATATTTTATTAGTATTTTTCAGCTCCCTTTGTATCCACAAGGGAACCAGCTAATCGAAAAGCTAAAGAGGATTTATCAGGCTAACTGATTAGGCGAACGAAAGCGGAGAAAGGAAATGAACGCCAGATTTTCACTAGATGGTATATTTAGTAAACCAATTGCAACTGCTTAACTATTGGGTCGTGAGTATTTCCGTTTTGAGGAAAAGAACGGGAAGACGTTCAAAGATCTTGGATGACTCACTGAAGCCTATACTGGTTATCATCCGCACCAGATATTTAGTGAATTTCTTGTACCGAAATGTGGACTCACTCAAGAACAACGACAAGCGTAATGAGGATCAATGGATGAGTATCATATATCGGGGAAAGGGGTTACAATGAGCCATGTGTGATCAAAGGATCCCACTCACAGACAAATTGAGCTTCATCAGAGCGGCTTGACCCAGATTGAGCCAATCCGGTTCGGTCAGTCCGAAGCAGGCCACTTCACGCGCTTTAGCTAACTGACCGGCCTCGAGATAAAGATACATGACCGGGGACAAAGACACTTCCAGTCGGTGGATGACAGTTTCTTGCAGACAGTAAATATGACAACCGGAAAATCCAACAGTCACTCCCTGATGATAACCATAGA
>UZAN01043268.1:0-19198 GCA_900618425.1 Echinostoma caproni
CAAACGTTTTTTGAAATCAAATTCATATTTCATTTTGCTAAACCTCTTCGCTAGTTCCAGTTTGATGTTCAGGATTTGGCCTGAAGAACTGATTCGAATATCCGTTCTAGGCTTATTAATAACATTAGTAATAATCTGTGGCTGGACAAAATGTTACAGAGCAAGTTTCCCGAGATTCGTGCATAAGTCCTCAAACGATTCACATTAAAAGCCAATGAAGCTGAACAAACGGATTCATTTCCCTTAAATCTCCGTCACATTCATCGGAAGCTAGCTGGTTCGGGGTTTTTTCGGCAATCTCTCTACGTCGTCCAGTGAAAAATCAAAACACGAACTCATTAGAACACTCCATCACATTACACTGGTTGACCTTTCTGTGTCCTTTTCACCCAACCACACGATCGGCTTTTTTAATTGGTAATTCGAGCAGCACACTATGCCGAACCGGCTTAATCCAACCCAATGGAGATAGAGCTACGAGATCAAAAGCTGCTGCTTTGGTTTTTAGGGTTTTTCTTTTCGTTCAACCAACAGTCCGCCTCTTGTTCTTTTATTTACATGACCCAAGGCAATGGTTGCACATATTTACATTTGGATGGCTTAGAGTAGATCGCAATTGTTTGGGGTTGTGTTTTATCATGATAATGTGAATTTTTACAGCATTTGGTAGGAATATGTTGGGATTCAAACCCTGGAATGAAAGGTTAGAAATTGAATCCACCTGAACTATTCCAAATGACCCTCAGTGTTCTGCAATACAAAGCCGTACCGGTGAACTCTCGGTGCCTGATTTTTGCTGGTGCACGAAATTGTGTGATCACAATTTAGGAAGTGAAGTGAGATCTACCGCGGTGAGGCAACTTGATGATGAGCATCATGTAGTACTGACATAAAGTAAGCTATCGGAGATCAATCTAGATAGTATGTCAACTTCATAACTATGTAGCCTTGATTCAAACACCATCTGAAATTTGGTGAATATTTGTTTCGTTTTTTTACATGAATATTGTCGTGTTGTGCTTAAAGCAGTTTTCTAGAATCAAAGTAAATATTAAGTCAACTTAAAACCACGAGTTGCGTTTCATTACAATTATTGTCCTACACACGGATCTGAAGAAAGTTAATGCGCAAATCAAGAATGAAATTACGATCAGCCCAACCCTGGAGAAATCCTATAATTGAACTCTACAAACCGGTACACAGTACGCTGCAACGTTTTCCAGTTCAATGTTTTTTGGTGTCGTACATAACGGAAACATGAAAAGATACGTACGAGATTGAGGAAAAAACCGACGTTAGAGGGCTGTGTGTTGAGAGCATGATCACGGGTAGATTAGAGTCCAATTGAAGACAAAACAATCAGTCAAACTCACGCAATGTACACACAATCAGATTTAAACGAATGTTTTTTTTCTCGGTGTAAAAACAACCGCCCGATTGCCGCAATATAAATCAGTATTTAGAACATAAACGGATATGTTCACGGGTCAAAGGTACTCATTGTACCGTAGATCAAGGTCTACCATAGTCCTTGGGCTCGCTCCGGGTTACGTCACCCCAGATCAGACATCTTTTATGGATTTGAGTTAAAAGAGACAGAATGAGACAAATAAAACCGTTCAAAATGACGAACGACCAACTTCGAAAAAAAAACAGATTCCATGAGATATCCTACCTCGATTTATTTATTCATCATTCGTATTACTAATAATAGTGATATTATCATTATTTTTAATAATTGCAACAGGTCTGTCTTTTATAGGAATAATCATTGAGGACTTCTTTTCTCGGGCACAACTCACAACATGACCGTGAAAAGCAAGATTAGCAAGATTAGTATGTAAACTGCAAAATTTGTCAGAAAACTTTCTTGCCAGATCTCTCTTATTGTTTATTCAATCATTTTCAAGCTAACCTCTTACACCGCGAATTTGGATATGCCCCATTAATTAGTCGCAGCTAAAAGATGTATCTGATAAGAATAGCTCATCTGAGATTGCGGTCTGGTTTTTTTATTGGGAGCACATTTCACTTTAAGTTAATTCAAGTCAAGAGAAGCTTTAATAACTCTGGTCAGTAGATTGATAGCATGTGATACACAAACGACAATGGAAAAGGACAGAATAATAAATTGGAAAAGATGAGAGTAATTATAATTATGATAACCACAAAGTTGGACTGAAGGGTTGGAAGTTATGAGTGTGCGGTTAATTTCTTTAGTATCCCACTTTTACCTGTGCTTCCATTTGGCGTCAACAACCACACTCCCTAAAAGCGCTTGGCAAACCAGTTTAAGGGTATCTCTGATCGACGCGGTGTAATTGATTATAGCCGGACGAGATCTACTATCTGGCACAAGGGCCAACATGGATCGCTGAATAGCAATCAGATCTATGGACAGATAAATGAGTTTCTACGGTGCCAACCAGACAGCAGCTAGCTACTGTTTGGCACTCCGTATTTGGTGGCATGTATTCTAGGGACACTCTCTCTTACGAAAAACAGAGTGAAACTGGGGACAATTTTTCTTGTGTCAAAATCCAGTAAAACTCCATGGTCTTCATATATTCGGCTTCTCTGGTCCAAAGAATCAGCTACAATAAAGTAAATCATCGGCGTCTACACGAAATCTGTCGTCTCCTACGTGATTTTCGTCTTAATCTGCAGACAGAAACGGGGATTTATGAGAAAGGGATTTGTGGCCAATGGAATCTGCCCACATCATATTAGATGCAGACAAATTTGGAAGTTTGCATTGGAATTCGAATTCAGTGACCGACGAGCTGATGCTTCAGTTATTCATGCGATAAAACACCATTTGTGCATTTTTCAGCTCTTTATTGCTGTAAACTTCGAATGACTATCTCTCGCTTGCATTTAGTGTCTGTCTGTCTGTCTGTCTGTCTGTCTGTCTGTCTGTTGACAACTGAAGCATTGTGCTACCCTTTGAGTGATGCCAATGAGGCGAACGCCCGCAGCACTCAAAAGAGGAATTCTGTGTTGTTCGCAAAATAGACTTAAACTTAGTTCATTTTTATTTTTGTTGCCTTCCTTTAAAGTAAAGCTGCTTTGTCATCTGATTAGAAATTGTTGTCTCACGAAGTAAAATCAGCTGTTATCGAACACCTGTATATAAACGGTGAAAGACAGTGATCAGTTGTGAATACTCAATAGAACGGGTTTCATTCGCGTGTCAAATATCGCGTGATTTGATGGAACGGTTGACTTGGCGCTTCATTTTGTCCTCCACTACGTGTGTGTTGTGTAAAATAAATAGTTGAACATTTTTTAGCTAGATCATCATCAGTCAGAACCACTAGAATAAAACTGACAACTGTTTACAACAAGTCATGTGTTTTGCCACTCACGTGACCTTCAGTTCAAATTGTATAAGGTCAAGTCAGAGTTGTGTATTTTCGAGGCATTCTGCTCGAACTAGATGAGACACTTATTGATCACACGCTCATCGCGAAAATATGCAGATTAAAATCAGTTAGATCGAATAGCCTAACGAGTGATCGATTAATCACTGAAGTTATTTCGATAAGTTCGGTAATCAGACAAATCGATTTGATGCAGGACAAGTGTTTGTCACTGAATTACGCTCCCGTTATTTGCAGTCTAGGTCTCTATTCCGTGCGCTTTATCGTCTAGGAGCGATTGCTGAACTACGAATGAATTGGGGTTCCTCAACACTATTTTCAATCACAGAGAAACAGCACTATTTCCATATTTCTTTACCGAATGAATCTAAGAGGGAAAGATGCTCTGACGGAACACCTCACAATGACTGTGCTCAGAACCCCGGTTGGCTATCGTGATGAGAATGAAAACGTTCAGAGCTAACATTGCAGATACATGCAGACGGAACCACAGGACACTATTCACAACTTCAACCGTTGCATATAGAATTAAATTGAGCAGGGATTTGAAAAATAGCAAACAAAGTAACGCAAAAATATGAGAAAACGATCAGTCAGAAATGTGCACGTATATCTGACATTTTCCGGAGAGAAAATTAGAGGGCTTCTAGGAGAGACAAGAGCCATGAACGTTTATGAAATGTTAATAATCGTTTTCGCTTAAATGGGTTTGGTTTCAGTTACCGCGCGGGTTATCTGAACTCGTCGCGATAGGTCATAATTTCAGTGTACTCTGAGCCTCTGAAATGCTGACAAAATTCCTTAACTGAATACGTACTTCAGAGTAATGGAGGATTTGATTTAATTTCAGACAGATGATTCATCTTGTTTATAGCAAATAAAGCTTGAACTGAAAAGCTAGGAAGCACTGTACGGCTATTTCGACCTGGTTGGGTCTCATCAACAGTGAGAATCCATTAATCCAACAGGGGGGGGTCGAACCCGGGACCTCACAGGCAGAGCGATGCGTGATGCCCGAAACAAGCTCGTAGAGATCGGTTTTGCTGTAGTGTGCAAATGGAAAGTAAAAAAACGGGCTGATCAGCTGCCTGGTGGCTGAGTGTGTAGCATCCTTGCGTTCTGTCTCTGAGGTCCCGAGTTCTATCCCATGTGGGTGAATGGATTCGAAACTGCTGATAAGATCCAACCAAGTCGAAACAGCTGTACAATGCTTCATAGGTTCTCAGTTCACGCTTCATTTGCTCTATACACGGCGAATTCCTTCTTTGAATATGTCCTGATTATCTGTCTTTCTGTAGAAATGGCCTCACTACGTTTCAGAATTGAGAAACTACAAACAGTGCCTCGCCTATTAATCAGTCAAACCAAGTCAATGCAAGTAAAGAAATAGTTTTATTACACCATCTGGTGCAAATTAAACTACCAAATACCTCACAAAATGAAGATACGGTTAGATAAAGTACGCTTGAAGAGTTGTTCAAAGGTATGAACGAATCAAGCAAAATAAGATCCGGTTGGCATAAAAAGCGAGAAAGCTAAGGAACTATGGAAGAGTAATACGCCTTTGTGTGCTTCAACGTGTCTGTACATGGAGCGAGTAGAAGAGATTGAAATACGTTGAAATAATGCTGTTGTAACGTGGGAGTGGACGATACGACTGAACTAGCACGAACCGTGAACAACGTTACGTGCGGCAGCAGAGACCCAAGAACCGAACCGTACGACCCAGCGGAATAGTGACGGTACAATGGTGTGCCCGTTTGCGGTACCTCAAGCAAGTCCCAATAGAACCGGGACGAAAACGTCCAACGAATCAGTACGATCCCCGAAACCCGACCAGAGAGAACACGGAAGACAAACCCTTCAGGTGAGGTTGTATATTTCGCTCGACCGTAAACGGCGAAGAAAGCAGACAGGTCATCTGTTTATATACAGTTCGGAGACCAGTCATCAATGACCTTGGAAAATAGTCCGAAATTAGTGAGTCACGGGAAAATGGAACCATGGGGATCAAACATGGCCGGTGGTGCGGTATGAGTCCTTTTTGGCGGAAAACTCTGGAAATTCAAATTGTATAAAAGTAAATAGAAAAATAGGGAAAATAGAAGGAAATAGTCACTTTTATAGGGAAAATTGATCGTTTCCCTATCAAATGCGGAGTTAAGTGGATGAAAGGGGTCAGTGTGTTGGGAGACTACATGATGGACTAAATGAGTTCTTAGTAAACCACAACACGGATAAATATCTGAAGGAACTGGATATAACATATGTACTTTTGTAATAAACTATTAAAAGTCACCGGGGGAGCATAGAGCCAGTGGGGTAACGTGCAGGCCGGATCAAACTGTTTTATCAGATGGGATGGAATGGGTAGTCGCCGTAGGCGACGAGCAAAAACAGAATGCATTCAAACTTTTGCAAGTGCATTGTTGATGTGCTCAGACTAAGAAAGATAATGGTTAAAACTAAAGCCCAAATATTTCACTGATGTTCCCCGACTCAGGGGTGTATAGTTATTGAATAGTGGCTGGTAAATCTCGAGAAAACCAGAAAATGATTTGTCCCTATGGAGGGAAAATAAAACTTCAACACATTCAGATGGGTTCATGGTGAGGTTATGTGCAGAAGACCACTCGTTAAGTTGAGATATAAAGTTGGTAGCGAGAAGAACAGAGTTGTTGGGATAGGCTAAGCCAAAGATAACCTTATCAGTGTAGTTTATCGGCAGAGGGTCTTTACAAATAGGTATAGAAGTGGAAAAATAAGAAAGCAGACAAAATTTCTCGTTGAAGAACCCCTGATTCGAAAGCCAAGGCTGATGAGACTTTGCCACCGTAGCATGTAAATTGTTTTCAAAAGCTGAAGTAGTCATTCAGCAGACCAATGCTAGGTGGAGTGACTCCATGGTTTGCCCCAATAGAAGGAATTTGAGCTCGATGATCACTCCCAAATGCGTCATTGTAGTATAAAGCAGTGAACGGACATTGCTACCCATATTGAGAGAAATACACATCTGGAATACATTCTTCGTGCGCAAAGCCACTTTACAACCATTGCGATGTCATTGGGAGATTTAGTATTTTTTTAATTTATTGTGCACAGATCTGTCAAAAACAGCAATTTCTGGAGTGGTGCTTGTAGAAAGTAGGGATCTTATTGTCTTTTAATGTGTAGTATGTAGGACCAACCCCATCTATGAATCTACGGGAAACGCACTGGCAGGAAAATGACTCGAGGCAACGCAGTCCGAGTTCTTGTACCACTAGCATCGTCGCAAAAGGCCGCACAATCCCTGGCCACTTACCAACGCTCTCAATGCACAGGCACGACACACTTCTTACATTAGGTTCTCCGTAGAGGGGCTTCCAAACAACCTGCAACACAGGAAGAACTACAAAAAACAACAATGAACGCAAAGGTCCAGTGGGACATGCACACGACTCACATTTAATTCTAAATGGCTGGACCAGTGCCCTCACTGCAAACGATATTTCGTGATGGATATCATTAATTGCGCACTGGCCGTAGTTATGGTAACACGGCTAAAATTGGCTCTGTAAAATAACACTTATTAACTGGGGCTAGTGGCACTAATCCGTTGGAGAGGATTTTCAATAGCACGGCCGAATTCACGAGGCCCTCTCCCCTCCGCACAGATCAGCCATGCTGACGTGTAGGTAGAGTGAGAGCAAAAATTGATTACGACTGCACACTCATTAAACTCGATAGAAAAATGTCATTTGCATTTTAGGTTCGCTTCTTTTACTTTTACGATATTAGTCGCTTTCACACGCGTTTCTGGTCAGTTAAGTGAGGCAAAACTAACGGCAGCGTTTCCAAGTCAAACTGTGAAATGAGTTCCAGCGAAATGGAGATTAGGGAGCGGCGCGTTGGCTTTTTCTGGTAGACTGACATCCTGCGAATGAAAGGATTTCTGAAGACGAATTTGCATTTCAGCAGAATTCAATACGACGGGGATTTCGAAACAGGGTGAAGCATACTATATAATTTTCTGAAAGCAGTACATATTCAAATGAATTTGGTTCAATGATATATATATAGAGAGAGAGTACTATTGTCCGGACTGAAAAAACAATGATATTCCAGCCTGATGATTATCTTATGTCAGAACCACTGCCTAAGTCGCGTACAGCTGTTACAAAATTGATCACAGATTCCGTTCACACTGACGGGTAAGATTTTGCTACTCAGAACAGGAAACGTATTTCTTTGAGAATTGTGGGAGAAGGAGGAGATTCAGTTTAGAAACACAAATAAGCTTTCTCGCTACCTCAAGGGGGAACTGTGAATGAGCTAATGAGCGGAAATTAAATTGTGCGGCTTCGAGCGGGCCGTGACAATCATTTTGAAGCCACAGATAGGGTAACAGATTTTGTCTTAGTAGAACCGAAGTCGGTTTGTGCGTCTGTTGGTTACTCTGACATGCTGCCTACTTGGATTGGGAGCGAAACTTACGAGGCTCATCATACATATCATTTTCTTCCCCATCTGGACACTTTGGATCCACTGACACAAAAACGATCTTGTGTATGCGCGCACGCGAGAGAGAGAGATAATTATAAGTTGTGATTCGATCATTTCCGGTTTTGTCATCAGGCTAGAGGGAGAATCATGATAGTTCACGATGGAATCAGTGACAAAATTGGCCGATCACGAATGACGGAGCGTGAGTTGACTGGTCCCTTGAAAAAATCAAGATGATTACCGCGTTTCCATCCAAATGTATCGCTTCAAGCAATTAAAAATGTAATGTAATATTCACGGATTAATAGAAATTTAACTTACCCTGGTTGTGGCTGAATGAAGGGATGTGGGACAAGAAGAGGATGATTTGGAAGGATCTGATGAAGAAAAGTGATGTGAAGGCGTGTGCAAAACTTGTACTGAGAAAGTTTGTAATCGGGGATGGATAATATGGGTATGAGTTTAAATAGAAAGTTCGGCGATAGGATGCATCTGATATATACCATCCTACTCCCTTGATTACACATATAACTTAAGCGAGTTGTGTTTCCAGTTTTGTAACCCTAATTGCTATGGTCTTAGAAGTTGTCAAGAACATTCGTAATATGCGGCCCCTTGGTTTAGTTCTTGGATGCTCTCGTGGGTGCAATTTACATCGCTGTGTGCTCCCTACCAGCTAATCAAGCAGAGCACAATGACGCTTAAACAATTACCCACCCCTGGTATATATTCGGTAGAAGCCAGATCCTCTGTGTTTTTCAGCTTATAATAATAATAATACTATTACAAATAGTAGTTGTAATAACTTTACCTTGTTCATTCATGTACTTCTGATTGCACTGGCTTTTATTTAACATTGATTCATCTCTGATACGCACTACGTTTTGCAAGAGTCCTCCGGAGAATAAATGGGAAGTTACATCACAGGCATTCACCGATCCCTTTCAACAACATTTTTGCGGTCCATATTTGATGAGTTGATATCAAATAGTGCTTTGTAAATAAAAACACTTAACCGTTGACATCCGTCAATCAGCTTGAGAAAGCAAAGAAGATTAAGTGTTTGGTACGAAAGATGCGTATGAATTATCGAATATAAAGGTTCTGAATAATGGTTTGGTAAGGCACCTCTTGTTGTTGGTGCAATCCTTGGTCTTTGTTTTCTTTCCAGCTACGACTACTACTATTACTACCACTACCATTACTACTGCTACTATTACTACTGCTACTGCTACTACTACTACCACTAGGCTGTGACTACTCTTCAATAATGCTTCAGAAATGATATTGCTTGTCTTAAACATATTTTTTCAATCAGCACTGTTGTTTACAAAACTGTTATATTTTCTTCTGAACACCTTAGACCGCCATGGTATTGTCAAAGATAGTAGAGCGGTGCAGGAAATTCTGATGATAAAAGCACTGGAAAAACAGATTCTTTTTATTTTACTGTTTATTGGGAGGGTTAGGAAATTACTCCACAAATATTGATCTTACTGAATGTTGCATACGTACTGAGAGTGAACATGTGACTGAATGTGGGGCTTTGTGAGTGTCATTCGGCCGAAATCGTCGTACTCTGCTCTGAACAAATCCACCTATTTATAAAGAATTTACCTAAATCCTTTTTTATTTCTGTCCCGGAGATCCGTTCAGTTTACGGCATCTTCGCAGATCATAATGATTCAACACGTTACTCGAACACCACTGAAAAGCCACGAAAGCACCAATGCGAAATTTGCAGCGCAGAGTTACCTGTTCAGTCCATGTCCCCTATAAATTGGCTCTACTTTTATTGACCGAGGACATAGAAGAAGCCGAGAAGATAAAAGATTTAACCATGCAAGACAGGTGACTGTTAAATTTCAAGAAGAAGCGGATCCAACTAATTTTCAATGATAATCGATCACATTTTGTACACTTCATGTTTCACCTTAGGTCAGCAGCATAGTTTAACAACTTAGTGATCGCGAGTTCGAACCCAGCGTGCATTGGCCTACTTCCTCAATCGGTGATGAACAGTCTTCAACTATCTACTAGTCTTTTCCTGAATATCGTTAAATCGTAATTAAACGGAAGTAAAGAATAACTATCAGCAATATTATCATGATTAGTATTACTTTGAAAAACGTCAATATAAATGTTCACACCGTGTGGTTCGTATCGATATACAACCCTACGCGGAAGCCAGCAATCAAACTCACCTCATGCAAGCTACAGTTTTTTAAATGTTTGCAGTTTTCGATCGATCAGGTCGTATAATTAACCAAATCGTGTAGGAACAATTACTCAGAAACTTAGATAAACAATCAGACCGCATTTTGTTTCATCCCTTGTCCGCAATAGCTATAGACAGAAACAAAAGATAAGTAATCCTATGTGATCTTTTTACCAAGTCACGAGCTCGAGAGGGAGAAAAATTGTACATCTTCAAAGTGGCAAATTGTGAGGGTGGGAGGAATGGTTTTCCTAGAAAAGCAATCCATCCTCTATCCTGGTCTTCAAAATATCAGGCGGTCTGGGATTTGAGTTGAAATCATTGCCCTGTTTCCATTAATATCTCACGCAACTTCTCCTAACTTTCGCATGAAAAACGTCGTGGAAGGAGAAAACGTACAATTGATTCTTATTGTGGGTTGTGAACGTGTTTGTCTCCGTCGAAGTACAAGACGGGGATTTGTCAGGGCAATGATATGAATGTTTATTCTATAAGACTATTTTGTCTGACTTATCAAACTTTCAATCCAGTATTCGTGATATATGGAAACTTATTTTATTCTTATCCATCTATCACTGACTTAGAGGGGATTAAAGCACGATTTATGTGACTGATGTCGGAGATTGATTTTGGTTGCGTCCGAATATATCAAACGCGTGTGCGTGCCTGCCTGTTCTAAGGGGACGGAAGGGAGTATTCGAAAAAATTGTTTATCAACGAAAACTGAGAGTAGCTGAGAATTTGCTTTAGTTATTGAGTAGAATTCCGATAAGACAAGAAAATTGAAATATGAACTGAGTTAGATGTATAGAGCTACAAAGATTTTCTCATTTATTGAATGATAAAAATAATCTGACGGTTATCACAACATATTTTATTTTACAACTTTCTAACACCATAATATACTACAATTGTACATTTTTTATCTGATCTAAGTTCCAGTGAAGTAGTTGCTATGGCTGCAATATTTTCCATGAGGTAGAAACAACGGTCTTCCCCTTTGAACCTTGACAATCAAGGGAGAGAGAGAAAGACAACTTCATCTTGAAAAATACGGACCAGGTAAATTGATGTCCCCCCTTGAATCAATTAACAAATATTCTGATGAGAGCGAGAAGAAATAGTCTTTCTTCAGGCTCTGTGCAAGCGGTTGCATATGAATCTCCGTGTCACCCTATTTCTTTCTCAATCCATCAGGGGTGATCAAATTTACCTTTGAATATATAGATAATTCTTATTTCCTTTTATTGAATACATAATGATACAATTTTCGGGAAGGGTAAACGGACATTCAGAGGGCTGTCATAACACAGAACGGTAATCAGAAAAGTCAGGCTGTGGTGGTGCGATACGAGTACTCGTCCTCCGGGGAGATAATTGGGTGAAATTTACCGTTTGGCCTGAATATATATGGTTATCAGATTCAAAACATTTGATCTTTCTCTAGTGATACAAATTGCATGTAGAAAAGGGGAAAATTGTACTTTAAAAAGTTATATTTTCCGGCTCAAATCAGTCTGTTGGCATTATTGACAACGGAGATAGCGGCAGATAAGCTCTATCCTCATTGCACCTCTTCCACCCACCCACACACAAACGTATTAATTCGTACGCGAAAATGACAACTGACTGAGATTGCCACGACTACTGTCCAAATTGGTCGAACGTTACGCAGTCGGTCAAATTGTTGCTTATTTTTTTCATCACATGGGCTAGTGATTTGACCACGGAAAAATGAGTCGGACCAGGGCCAATCGAGGCTGCATGAACATGCAATCCTACTCCTGTCCAAACTAACTATTTTCAGTTTGGAGTGGTATCGCAAGAGTGAAACTCTCCCCTCTATTCTATCAACCCAAAGTGATGAGGAAATTGATTTTGGTCCTGAACTATGTTCATCCAAATTCGTGTGTGTGGGTGTGTGACTTCAGTCAAAATGTGCCCATTGTTGGTCTTATGCAATCACCATCCATGATATGTAGGAAACCAAGTATTCGACTACACTACTTTATCGGATGCACTGATAAATAGTTATATGCCACCACTATCCGCAGCAAGGTGATCTGATGTGAAACTCTAAATAGTTCATAGCTATCATAAATGTGTCGTTAGTGAATGGTGATCAGCTTTTTAGAAGCAATATAGGGAAACTTCAATTTATTATTCATCAAAAAGGCATCACCATCTCATCAGTTTCCAGTGAATCGTCTTCGATACATAAAGCCATTTCGATTCCATTCGGTGATTTCGAGGACACTCTGGAATTATCGTTCACAGTCCCACATTTGTCCAGCACGCATCTGGATACCGAGAACAGAACGAAAATATGAACAGGGTAGTCAATGAAACTTGCTGTTTACTTATATTGAGCAAGAACTTAAAGCCTCCTTTTTTCTGGTTAACAAGATTAAATTCCATCAGTATGCCACTCTTTTTGATTGTATTAAGGGGAGAATTATGGGATATCAAGAAAGGATTACAACAGATGTTTACACCAACTACAATAGGATAGGATCCTGATCACTTTAACTATTTTTCAAATATACGTCTGAATCAAATGGCTGAAACCATCTGCTCTTCTCAGTCAAACGTTCAATGGTTCTAATGAAAATAAATCACTCAGTAAATTGTATTGGCATAAAGATGATTTCTGTTGTTGGCGATGTATAGGTCGATATTTAAACTACAAGAAATGAAAGAGATTGGATAGGTAAAACAGAATGAGTTTGATGCCTTGAAAGGACTTAGTATGTCAAATTTTCCATACTGATTAGCATACTATTTTGGATTTACACTTGTGTGAAGGACATAATCACAGTTTTGCATGACTAGTAATAAAAATTTTACAGAAGATAAAAGCACCTGTTTTGCAATTAAGAAACTGGATCCTCTCTTCTCATTGTGAGGGTATCATCCTATTTACCGAAAAATGAAATATTATTTGAATAACCAACGCACCAAAACTTGCAATAAACTGGTTCACAAAATACTGTCTAACTCCTGTCACCCTCTCAACCTCACACTATGTCAATGTATTTCAATCTTGTCTACTCGCTCCAAGTATAGGCACATTTAAGCCCCACAAAAGCATACAACTCTTATAATTTTTGGTTTTGTTCTTATTTGCCTCATCCGGATCGTATTTTTAATGATTTGTCACCAGCTTTGATTTAACTCCGTTAACCTAGTGTATTTATACGTCTCTCCATTGCTGTGGCAGTTGTATTTGCACCCGATGGTGTAATAGAACAATTTCTTGATAACATGGCGATCAATATTAGTGCACAACATTATGGGTCTGTATTCGTGGCAGTTAACAAAGCCGTCTGTGGTTAAAATCTGTATTTGCCAGTCACCTCTGCGGTTGTTAATAACTTTTCCTGTAAACGCCTGGGGCTGGGAAACAATTGGCGCGTAAACGTCTGATTCGCGCGAATCTGTCCCCAGCGCAAAATTTCGGTCATTTTGCCAGCTGTTTTCCAGCTGACCAATCACAAAACGGAGTTCGTTTGAACCACAGTTTTGACCAATAGGAGCTCAGCAAATCAACGGCCTTCTGACACCAGGTGATGATTGGTGCACATCAAACATTCCAAATGACCTTCAAAGCTGAAGTCGCGCTGGCCTAACCGTGTGACAGCAGTCACTGGCTTGTGCATTGCAGTGCTGGTTGCACGCTACAAACTGAACGCGCGTTAGGATTGCAGCGGTAGTGTCGGACAGTTAGGGCTTAGTCAGCCAATGCTCGTACTGTCGTGTTCGTCCTCCTAGTGTGGATTCACATCAGCTAAATACTTCTTTCTTATCGGCTGGTTTTGTCCATACGTATCTGTGCCCATTCCTTTCGGACTGTGACACTGTGTTACTGCCTCTTCACACCGTGTGATCGGATATAATTGTATTTGAAAACGGTGTTTGCTCCAAACCTTTTCAGTAACGTGTCATCATCATTATCAACGTCTCTAATATCATTATCCGTGAACAATTTTTATTGGCTTTGTTTTTTTGTAATTTTTGAGTTGACCAACCCACTCACCATTTCATCTGTGAATCGACCCACCAATCAATCATCTGTTTATCAATCCGCGTGATCAATGCCGGAAATGACTGTCAGCCGCCCGAAACCAAGTTCAAGCCCCTCGAACGATTCTGCTGTTGGTGATATGAATTCGAATGGGAACAGCACAATCAGCTCCACCGGAGATGGAACTTGTTCCGAAACAACTACCCCAACTGTAGGTGAATGTCTTACGGACTCATACACAAGGCTAACCCTGACTAAACGACAATCATCGGTTGGTTTGGAAAATGGTGCTGATTCAAACGATCCTGGGTAAGTCTACTCTGCTGCACAGAAATACTTTTATTTTCACACGCATGAGCATATAGGATTTTCCATATTCTTCCTAATTATCGCAATACACTCATCTCATTGTTTCAGCTTGCACCCGTAATATGTTTCAGTTCTTTTGATGAGATTTCTCTTAAAATCTAGTAGTGGTGTTTCTATGAGCTCAGTGAAAGAGAGGTAAACAGAGAAAACCTTAGTCTAAAGAGCGTCCTCTTAGGATCCATTGCATTACACTTCTGACCGCAGCTGTTGCATCCTTGTTCGACTTCAACTGTTAAATTCTCCGTGCATTTTTCTTTCACTTTTATTTTATTCTAAAACATAACAACTAGCAATCCGAATGACTGAGCTGCCTGAGGTCCTTAGCATGTGACGGAACGGTGGACATGACCTATAGATGTCTACCATTCTACAACACTCCTTGTATTCCACTATTCCAGTTAGGTGATTGTATATTTACGTCGTCCGTAGTAGATGCGCCTATGTGCGTTCCGTTTCGATACTGCTTACTTTGTGTCAGTCTGTGTGATAAATACCGCAATGCTCTTCTCACTACATGCTTTATTGGTTCCGCCAGCTGAGCTGTATCGAACAGTTAATGAGTTCTGAATCTGCACTAATTACCGACTCACAATCACCCATCGCAAATACCGTCGCTCTCTTCGTCACAACCATCGTTATTTTTCAACTTCGAAGCAAGTGGTTGGGGTGGGAGGGGGTCCATTATCTCCCCCTGCGATTTTGATCTCCTGGATCACATCCTGTTGGAGACACGCCGTTGCCTTCGTCCTAATTTCCATCCCGATGCTGACTAATCGCTTTTATCAATGCGACTCTTCTAGCCGATAAACATGATTATCAGCTTCGGTTGCCTGTCATGTGTGTGCGTTTGGTTTCAATGCCAATTAGACTATTCCTGCGCCTGCAAGCTGTCTAAATAACCCGCATACAGAAGAATGATGGATCTCGTGTGCATGTTTAAAAGTCCCAGTGACTGAGCAGCACATTAATTAAAACTAGTTTACACGAGAGGCGATGACAATCGGGGAACAAGTGACGACCGGTGCGAACTGCTCCAGGTCCAAATTAATGAAGTAACTATCTGGAGATTCAGTCACGCGATTTTGACTTCCGTCTGTCGTGCCATCGGGTCATTAAATTAGGATTTGTCGGTTTGGGATTGACGCTGTATATTACTTATGGCCATCTTTTTTAATAGCGTAATATTCTGAATGCTTTATCATAGAGATTTTATCGGTTGCGGAATAAGTTACCCAGCCGAATGTTGGATAGATTTTGAGAAGAGTTTTGGACACTTCGATCGTTACTGTGGGTGTGGGCGTAAGTCGTCTGTTTCCGAAGATTCTACAATGCTGAGAAAACTACGAGAGTAGAGCTTTTCACGCTGTACTTTGCATGGTATGTTCACTACAGTCAAACAGATGGCCTATGTCTAAATCTTTGTCTTCCCTTAACTATCAATCGTAATTAGAATTCTTTTCATCTGACTTGTTGGGGGCATTAGTATTCGGTGATCTCATCAGTGTGCGTCGATTTTCTTATTGCCTATCCGGAACTGCTTTCTGTTTCAATCAATTATGATTTCGGTCGGTTCAATTCCCACCAAAGTGAGTGTTTTAGGACCATTTTATTTCCCTGTGACTTTGACTTAGAACGAGAATAACCACTTCAATTCACTTTTTATATAGTTCCATTTTTTGCTCCTTTGTGCGATGATCGACATTAAACGGGATGAATCCAAAATTCCCGATAGTCTACCGTTCGATTATCGGACCACGCGACTAGTCGAACCCGGGTAATTAGACCCCAGTAAGACAGGCATGGTAGGGACCTGTGCGACAGTGAATTTGCTCATCACCACCTATTAGCGCAATCCATACCCGCTCAATTCGCCGGGTACGTGGTGCGCCCATAAGTCTAATTGTGATATTTTTCTGTTTGAACATTTCCCAACTGAGCGTCCATTTGTTCGCATCTTGTGTACCATGTTGCCAAGATTGGCCTTAGTTCATCCTACTTCCTTCCACGCCAACTGTCATTTAAGACCCTTTGCCATCATGTATACAATTTCACACCTTTTTTGTGGTTGTGACCATGTCCCGAACTATGTCGGCCTGGCTTTATGTTGACCTCGACCGCGTTATTAATCCGTCACGAACCTGGAAGTCAATTCTCTTTCGGCTATTTCATTCACACCCTGTTCAGCTTGCACAATGTGAACAGACCCATTCTGTTTGGTTTGTATTATTTTTCTCAACTATAGCTGAAGTAAGATTAACTGCCCTGTGGTGTAATGGGATTTGTGTAGGTTGACCAGTCGGGGGACGAGGGTGGTCTGAATACTTGGAAGACAGGTAGGATGGAGTGACAAATAGGGCACAGATTACAGCTCCTGTTGGCTTATCTGCCCACGGATAGAATTACCCGCCTCATGTGAACAACCAACCCTGATCCCCACTTGTGTGCGTTGTTGTTAATCTTTTGGTTCTCACCTATATTTTATCCTAACCGGCATATACACTGATATTTAATCTAGAAACTTTGTTGATCATTTCCGAAGCTCTATATTTTGGCGCATTACTTAGCACAGGAGAAAGATCTCTCCTGCTACGCGTGAATAAGTTATTCATCATTTACTCTTGTTCTTAGTGGAATGATCAGGCGAAGCTATTCAACCAGACAATATGCATTTCAGAATACTGCGAACCAATCATTGGAAGTAAACTTTGACCTACTAGTGCTCCAGTTGATTGTGTATGTTTTCCTGTAGTTATAGAGCTAAACATGAGCCTTACTCCACAGTTAGACAGAAGAAACTGTATTAGTATACTGCGAGTGTACACGCCTATTCATATTCTGTTCCTTTCAGTCTGTGTTCCGTTTTCGTTCACATATCCTACTTTCTATTTAGGATCTGCAATGACACGCTTAAGTTCCTGGTTCTTATCCCCGAACTTCCACAATTTCAGTTATGTTTCACATTCCATGTATGTGATAACGGTGCGCAGACTTCAGTTACGACAAAGACCATTGGCAACATTGGCGCAGCCGCATAGGTGTTTAGATCACATTTTACATTCTTCATTTCACTTTATTCCCATAATTGGAGTGTCCGCTATCGATTTGTTAAGAGGCCAGATTGTGGTGCCAAATCACCAAGGTAATGTCATCGATTCTGACCTAGTGCCCTCGATGCAGACGACACCGTGTTAAGAGATGCGAGATACCATGTGTTCCGTAGACCATAAGCATATGGACTAATATTTATGGATAATCAATCCACACACATAGACCTTATAGGGGTTTTTGTATATGGGTCGTCTGTGAATCAGCATGCAAGTGTGCTGGACAGTCCTGATTGACTCTCTTGTTTACCGAATACGCTTTACTACCGCGTGCAGATTACTTGATCGTTTGAAAGAGTGCATTGTTTACCAGACGAAAATAAATCTAGGGGTTAGTGAAATTTTATCTGAGCGACTCAACCGCGTTAGAAACTGCCCAGGGTTTTCGAAACGTCATTAAGTGTTGTAAATATAAAATACGTTGGATCGTTTGAATGGATTGTGCAGATCGTGTCTCAAAACAATTTGGAATCACAAAGTTTAACATCTTGATTAATGCGGGTGACTTTGACAGCATACATTGTTTGACTGCTTTGTGGCTGAGGTCAATCTGCCAGCATCAGCGTTACGGTGCGATTGTGCTAGATTGAATTGTGCGGGGTGAGGTGGGAGGCGGGACAGATGACCGTCTTAGCAGCTACCTATCACTGCCAACCTTCACTGACCAAAATCGATATTGCATCCCGCATTCCTTGTGCACCTAACAAGTTGGGTAGATTCATTTATCTATCTTAAACTATTCGGACCGGTCTGAATTCCTTGTACACTGTGTGCATGCGCCGCCTATCGATCGTGGGTCGTCAATACTTGTTACATACTACTGTGAGGGAGTGGTTATTGAAAGTGACCAATAAGGTGTAAGGTCATACATGCATTGCATAGCATTCGATTTAATAATTAAATGAATCAATATCGGGATTCGTTGATTTCCCATATGAATCATTCGTTTAGTGAATCAAAAGCAAGTTTCTTTTAACGGACTCAAGAATATGACTGTATGTTTGTACCATTGAGGAGTTGGGGTATTGGACACAGCTTCTCTAGTAGGCGCTTTAATCCCACTCGCTTGATGTTCCATCTGACTGTTCATTTGAGGCAAATGAACACATGCGTAGATAACGACATCACCTTTCGTGAACTCTTCATTCGCGGTCATATATGTGGTAATCGATTAAGGTGCTTATCTGCCAATTCCAAATCTATCCTGTTTAACCCCGGTACGATTCGCAAGCTTTTGTCTATGGTTGGAGTGAGGTGACTTCCTTCAACTTGTGTTTTGCACTTTCCAAATGCAAAACGTTGCAACGTGGTTGATTCTGACCAACTCCTGACGTGTATACAGAAGGCTCTCCCGGTATTTGCCAACCTGAGACAATTTTTGCATTTTGCGTACGGTTGAGTGTGGTATTGCTGTATGGAGCAAATACATACGGAAGCTTAGACTATCGATGTCTTCATCTAGAGGATAATTCTACAGACAATACTGCTTTTAGACGAGCGTTAGGTATTTGCGGACCCGCAGCAGCAAAAGTTCTTCATCTCTCGCTTTCATATATATATATATATATCTTATATATATATATATATATATATATATATATATATATATATATAT
>UZAN01043268.1:19690-42579 GCA_900618425.1 Echinostoma caproni
ATATATATATATATATATATATATATATATATATATATAATCACCGGCTTGCAAACAAACATGGTGCCAACATGATAGCAACAAAAACAGTATGGGGGGGATCGAAGCACTAAACGGAGTGAAATAGGGATCAAACAATTATGGTTGAGGTGTGTATTACCAATATCAGTGTTTGCCGGAGCAGATATTATTTGGTAGAAGACTACTGCAAGTTAGACCATGGCCTAACATGATGGTGTGTAAATGTAATCCACGATCTTCGTCACATAGGTGGTGTTAGACATACCGGTTGAAACCTCATGCGAAACTTAATCAATGGCCAGATGCATCATTATCTTGATGCTGCTATCAGCTATTGAATTTGTCATCCATTCCAGTGAATAGCCCAAAACCAGCGGCTAAACCCAATGCACAAAGGTGCTAGCGCGTAACGATTGGTCAGTCTGAAACCTGTTCATCTCGTCCCACTAAACAGTTCTGCTGTCTCTCGACTCACTACCACGCCCAACCTAGTGAGACCTAATTTGTTTCACCAATCCCATTCTCGCGGATGACTAGCCGGTTTGTCCTCTGGCATCGAACATGAATGGTACAAATCAATTGAATAATCACTCTTATTTTGCGCACATTCAGACACAAAAATCTGATCACGCTCTTACTATGCTCATTAAATCCTGTGGTCTCAATCTTGAGGCTAATACTGTGCACGACCTTCAATCTCCCTCTCGCATGGTCTTATTTTTAACCAAAACATAAATATGGTCCTCGTTAGGCACTACTCATCTTCAATCCCTGCATCTTTCTCGAAGCCGGCGTCAACGCCTATGTTCATTGTTCTGTATTTCTTCCTGACCTTCACTCCTTGATTTCTTCAATCCTGAATTTCAACTAATGAAATTGGAATTTCAGTTACCTTCTTTTAATCACAATTTTGTATCATGTACCCCTGCCCCAGCTGCACTGATCTTCCAATTTTCAACGTTTTACCTTCTGACATCAAAATCCCGATTGCTACAGATCCCAGTAACCAAATAGTAACTGTCGGAATGACTCTTGCACTCTGACACTTTGATTGAACCATGAGATCCGAGTTGATTAATGAGCCTCCCAACACCCATTCCCATTCGTATTGACCACCGCTTACACACTTTTGACTTCTCATATTCACTCACTCATCATTCTCTAGAATCACTTTCCATCCTCTCCTGGACTCGTCAGACCGTTATCTTATTTTCTTAGTACCATTTTTCTCATCCCATTCCTTGGGATGATGGTCATCGATGGTTAGAGACACTGAATGATTTGGTTGGATGTCGCAAACAGTGGCGCTCGTGCATACACTCATTATTCACCTAACACCATTTTATATGATCTTTCCATCTTCCGCTTGAATTGGTTTTCAACATTCCAATCTTCATTCTGCTCTTTATTCCAAGTGGGGCACCAAGAGATAGCAGCCAAAACCGGCGCACGAAAGTGCATGGTTGATAGTTGTAAAAACTGAACTGAACTGAACCCCATTCCACCGCCACACTCCAGATGCACTTTTAGGCGATAAGTCTCAGCCAGCTGGAACAGATTTTGAGATATTTCAACCAGTTATTCCTGTTCTGATTGTTACTGTAAGTCGGATGCTTCCGCTTCTGTTTCGAACTTCAATGATATATGTATTTTAGTTTTCACCATTACATGTGTGGCTTGACCATGCTTCCAACCGCGTCATACATTTGAGAAACTCCACATTACATCACTGGCGCCGCTTACCCAACTCGACACTCCACGAGCGTTTAGTGCAAGTTAGAAACAAATGATCGTTAAACCCACCAAGAGCCTGCGAAGGCTTCGTTCCCGGCCATTTTTATGCGCCACTGGAAACTGAACATTCTGGTCTCCTGCCTAAACGATTTCACGCAATTCTTGTTCTTCCAGCTTTCCTCTCATTTGCGATTCTTCTGGTTTGTGCCCCCCTTATCACCCCGAAGAAGCCAGCGGTCATTGCCTCCCGGATCGCTCCCAACCCCACTTTACCTAGGGACTCTATTTTTCAACCCTAACCCCAGTCACAACAATCATAAAGGTCCGTCAAACTGCGTGGTTTGGATGTTTGTAAACCACCCGGTCAGGACGACATTTCACCTGTCTTCTAAAACGTGTCCTTAACATACACCGTCTTTTCTGCTCTTCCCTTTGTCAAAAATCTTTTCTTACTATCTGAAAAATGCCTAATTTCTTCTATCACAAGGGGTGATAACTGTTTGATTCCAATTACTCATTTTTGCGACTCGGAAAGTTCTTTAACCATCTCCGACGGACTTCTTTCATCCCTCGAACACGAAAATTTACCGAATGATCGTCAATATGGATTTCACCATCGCTGTTCCCCGGTCAAACTATTGGCCCTTGCATCGCATTTCTGTACAACTGTTCTCGATAACCATGGTCTTACTTGATATTTCAAAAGCCTTTGATCAAGTTTTCCAGGTCCGTGAAATTGCACAACACATTTCCTATATCTTTAAATCCAACCACTTATAACCCTCCCTTATCTTCAAATACACCATCAACAAATTGGATGCGACCTGAATGTTCCTCCATAAACCTTCCTCTGGATATCATGTCTAGCACCATTTTTTTGCTGCTTTTGTAGTAATCACCTTCTATATAACAAGAAGACGCTGGTTTCCGGGTTCTGTTAATCAGACAGTATATTTTTGCAATTGTGTTTTAATTTTCATATTACTCAAAATAAATCTTGCTTTGTTGATAGGGCAATTTAGAATAGCCTCGAAAAACATTTACATAATTCAACTACAAAAGTAATCAAAAGAACGATCACTGTTTTCTGAAGGCTTAAATTGCGTCTTCAGTTAGTCTTAGATATGGCCATTGCTGATATTCGGTTCAGAAGAAGCGTGGAAATTCACTCCCTTAGATCAAAGTGATCTCTTCATTCATTCATAATTTATAATTTTTCCACCTGATACGAAGAAACTTCCATGAGCAAAACCTACCTGTTGAATCACTCGCTTCATAAAAACTCAGACCAAAACCTTTTTAGTCAATTTGACTTTATCCAATGTTTGCGTATTTCCGCCATCGAGGAGCGAATTTGCGTGATAATTAACCAAACTTGATTGTGTTGCCGAAATTTCCCTTGTTGAACTGACTAGTTTTGTGGTTTTTCTTTTCCAACATATATATATATAGATATATATGCTATCTTCGTGTATGCAACCCTGCTTGAATTGCACTTCACAGCAATCCGGAGATGCTTTTGCCACTTTCCTATTCATGACCTTATTACTCGGACTGACCAGGGTTCTCCTCTTCCTCCCAGACGTTTTTGGTCCGTTATTTTTGTCACTGGTAACTGTGCTTGAAAGCAGTGTTAATTCGTTGTCCTCGGTGACCTGGATATTGATTGTTTTGTTTTCTGACTCGTTCCTGTCCCTCGCATATTGCCTCATTCGCAGTGGTTTAGTGCATATTTTACATAGTAGGCAAGACAGGCTACTTTAGTTTTTCCGATTGAATGAAGGCCGCTCTATCAATAGGCCCGGGCGTGGAGGTACCGCGTTAGGTTGTACTTATTAGCTCTATCTGTAATCCCCGTAAATACAGTAAAACACATTCGCTAATCACTCAATCGATCTGATCCACCAATTTATCATTTGTTTATTTCTGAATTTTGCTTTGACAAGAAGGTTTTATCCATTGCAGAGCTTTCTAGACTTCACATAAGCTGAAGGAACCAATTCATCAGGCGCAACAGAAATAGTTTTTTTGCAATGGGGTGATGGGGACACAAAGAAGAATTTGTTTGACGAGCTGTCGGGGAATCTCGGTGAGAACAAGACCGATTACTCGCTCGCTTCATTTAGGGCATAGTATCCGCATCAGTTCCTTGTCTCTAGTAGGACTAGTCCAGCTTCTGTGGGATGCGCACCCGCACACATTTTCTTGAGTAATTGGTTGTCCTCGTTTCAGTACTCCTATGAGATTAGGTTTTAAGGCGAGGTCCGTGAACATTGATGACCGCAGAACTGAACTAATTTGCATCAATCCTGGGTGTTACCGTATCCCTCCGTTCCTTTTCTCCCTCTCTCCGCTCACCCGTCCACTCATTCATCTATTTACAATGCTCTCTCTGGTTGATCTCAAATACGCTAGCACACCAGGAATGTAGTGAGTTGATTGGTTGGTTGGGGGCTGTACCGTGGAGGAGAGGGGGGGGGGCATTGGGAACTGAGTGAACGCACCGAAGTGGACTTAACCATTAGCACGATGAAAAAGGGGGTCGAGTCGAAGCGGAGCGATGTGTAATGATGATGCATTGAAATCGGGTACCGTTTAGGTATACCTCGTGTTGTGTGTAGGTGTGTGTGGCTCATGTTTGTAAGCCATTTTTCAATCGATAAATCAGTTATATCTGGTGCTTGGCTAGCAATAATGACATCATTCAACCGTGTGTATGGAAACATGCGCTTGGTTAACGATCCATAACGCATTTAATCACTGTTCTCCGCATCCAACCGTTTTCTTCAAAATAAATCCAAACTGAATGATACTCCACGACGTTGTGGCTAGGAGCAACGCTTTCGTACTTGCTCACTGCTTCAGCTCTGAGTTATAATAAGGATACTGTGCAGCTTGTGTTCGTTGCTTTTGAAATTAGCTTACTATGAAATTCCTCAGACTCGATCACCCACGATTTTGTATGGTGAATGGTAGAATGTCTGAAACTAGTGTTCGCTCATGATAACCAGCCACTGCAGCTCTGAGACTTGTAGCGGTAACCCACGTAAGGTCCAAATGGGGTGCTGTTTGCGCATAATTTGTAATGAGAGTCTCTTGTCTCTGTTGCATCGATTCTTAATCTTCTTTGATTGAAAACTTAGTAACTGTCAAAACGCGTGATTACATCTTGTTACTCGTATTCCAGTCAAACTTTGCCATTCACCTCCTGAGTATCGGGATATGTTTTACAGGTCAGAACAAATTAAGTGCTTGCACCATCGCGTGCTGTCATGATTCAGCATGTCATAGTTCGGTTACTGTATTCAAGTTTAGAAAGGAACTATTTCCACTCGAAAATCCTAGAAACATCAAAAGCGAAGAGTTGTAAATATATACTCTCTCCTGTTGAAGCACGAAAGAGTTTCATTGGGGTGCAGAATATTGTTGTCGAACCTGATCTCGGATAACCACATCCATGTGTATTTAGGCAATCACATCCTAATTTTGTTATCACTCCGCTACCCCAAATCACTTGTTTGTATGCTCTTATTATTCCTTCAGTTTTGCGATAGCATCCGTCCATGTGACTATCTAACCCGCTTGTTAATGGTTCAGGCAGCAAATCGCCACCACTGCTGTATTGCTGATCTTTCTACTCGTTTTCGGATTGTTTGTCACGTGTTCATACCATACATGCATGCAATTGGATGTCACCTACGAAAGTATAAACTCCAGCCGACCTTTCAATTCCGTTACCGACAGCTGGCGGAAGCATAGATGCAAATTAGTGCTATCAGACCTTTCTAACTTTTCCGTGTGAAGTTGTGATTCAAGTCCCGACAGAAACGTAAGCATTTCTCAGACCTGATGGGTTCCAACACCCGAAATGCTTTCTATTACGACATTTTTGTTATTGCAGGTGTCTACTCAGTTGGTTTGATCACTATTTTTCCGGTCAACTGTTAGGCATCAAGTTTTGTTCCTCTTGATGGGCCTGTGTACGCCTTGTGAGTAGCGTTTGGTGATTGGAGCTGTTTAAGGATTTGAGTCAAAAAACCCGTTTTTATTGGACGAAACCGAATAATTAGTCTCGCACTTTTTAATTGAGTTTAACGGTTCGAGGCTTAGCATTATGCTGACTTTTCACGCTGATTATTTGTCAAACAACTCATCTAACAGCTATCTTTGCGGCAAAGAGATCAAATCGTGATTTGTTTGTGGGCTTGTAACAACTCCCAGCTTACCCAAATCAAAACACTTAATTTCCTCAGACATTCGCAATCGGTCAATCTGCTATCCATAGTTGGTTGAAGGTTGATTGATTACAATTGGTGTCTCTTGGCTAAATGTCATTTACAATTTACTTTACCTGTAGTTTGTCACTTATTTAATCCCATCGCTAATGTAATCTTGACTTCCTGAATGAACAACAAACGGAACCTAAGCGTTCACTAATCGGCCCACATGTGGCTTTCCACGTGAAGTTTTAGCGTTCTCGTTACTGGTTCCCGCCAACTACAAAACAGGTGCTCGTTGTCCAAGAGACTAAGTCTTTCTATCAGTGTGATCAGAAAATCACGTATACAAACTCACACAGTTATTTTCACTAAGACAAATGGAGTTCTTTTTCGGACAGGATAAATCCGCATAGCGTTCTTCTTGCTACCAAACGTTTGTGATACAAATACATGTAATTGATGGTTTAGAAAGAAATATTCACGCGAAAACAAAATTCTAGCTGATTCCTTCTCACTTCTACGTTGACTAAATCATGTTCTAATCAAGTTACTCGAGTAATTTGAAAGAGATGATACTTTCCTCTTATCTCCCAAACTGAAAAATGATGGTATCCAATCTACAGGAAGATTGGGCTTGAAATTAGATGCTTGCTCATGAATAATTTGTCCCAATGCTATCCGTTCATATTCAACACGATTCGTATTTTTTCTCGGCTTTTCCTGCCCCCCAAAAACAGATATCTTAGTAAGCGTTTTCAACGTATACAATTATTACTTGTGAACACAGTAACCATCTCTGTTCGTTTTCCCAGGAACAATTGTCTCATTGAAATTCGGCATTCATTGTTTTCATTCGTCTAAACTAAACAATGATTGCAAACATTGAGTGTGATATAGCTGGGTATCGTGTGTCTATTCGCTTGCTAAACTCATCTTTCTCCTACTCTAATTTTTTCGTTCTATTTTACGTTTCTATCGACCCGCAAAACGACTAAGCAAAAAATTCCAAGCATAAGAATAACAGGAAAGTGTTGGGTTAATGGTCGTACAGTTGGAAAAGTGAACTCCGTTTCGGCCTGTTTTCGTTAATCGCGTTTCGGTCACGGCTTGTTAATTACTTCATGCACTGATACCGTCGTTGTACCTGAGCATTCCGATTCAGATCACTTTAGGCTTACGTGAATTTAACTGCTCCATGGCTATTGTCTGACCTTACGTTAGAGGAGATCCTCTTGAATATGAGGTTCACACATTCAATCGTACTTCATCGTGAACCTGTTAAGTGATATTTATGCAACATTGTTACCTCACGAAGTCAGTTAATTGTTCCGGAAAAATGACAATCGGTAGTTAGATTCACTTGATCGTGCTTGGTTATATATACCTTATTCGGTCCGTGTTAGGCGACTGGTCTTTTTTCTGCACCACGAGTAAAACGCTTAGTCTTTATGATTTGTACCCGCGTAACTGTGTGTCGGCTAATTATATCTCCCCTTTGATGATCTCGTCAGAATGAGTGAGTGCGTCATTTTGTCGGCAGTTCGAGGGAGAGAGAGCTCGTCGGGCCCACTTTCTTCATACATTTTGCTTTGAATCCCTACGGTCAATAACAGGTAAATTGTTTTCACATTGAGCGGGTGAATTCAGATGAAGCTGATGGAAACGACTGATGATTACACGCTACTAGACTGTACTTTGTTCCATTGATAACATATTGCTCCCTAAATATTCCATTTGATTTTCTGATATCACCCGTCAACGGATGATTCGTGGCATTAGTAGCTCTAAATCTAGAACACCAAATATATCGCCATCTATCTTTAAACTTCCGCTCATTTTATGCGTAACAAAAGCACAATTGTCATTCATTGAGAGGGCCACGACCAATCGAAGGATTTCACTACAAAAGTGGAATGTCAGTCACAGTGGCGAGGTTCGGCCGCATAGGGTTGATGGCCTACAAACCACTCGACTACCGTCGTCTAGATCAACATACTTTGATATTTATTCTTCGGAAGAACCATAGAAAGAGCCTAATCGACAGCGGGATAATGATTGCACATATTTTGGTTCTCATTGTTTGTATGTATATATGTATGTATGTGTGTATGTATGTATGTATGTGTGTATGTATGTATGTATGTGCGTATATGTCTGTGTGCATATCTTCTAGACAAGGTTCTTCATTGGGGGCCGTTTTTCATACCAACGAAGAACTGTGCATGCAGCGGTTAGGTCAATGTGCTTGGCTATTGGTACCCTTGCTTATTCATGAATGAACTGAATTTAAATTCAAATTCTCGCGAAATCTTAACACTTCATCCGTTTGTTCGCGACCTTATTCTTTCAATTCTTTACATCCTCTCGCTTATCATCATTTTACATTTGAGTGTGTGCGTACACATGCTAGTCATCTCTCAAGTGTGCCTTATCAAGGTCTCGTCAACAGGTAGGCACCGAATGATTCGATGTGTGCACTTTCTTCCAAAGGATACCCATTTGCATACATGTACATCCATTTTTCAAATGGGTCACCATTCCTCGACCTCGATATTTGTAAACTTGTATCCGGTACGAAAGTTACGCGGTGGTATTCAGGTTGCTTCATTTCCGATTGAGCAACGTGTAAGATGGAAGTTGTCGGTGGATCGCATTTTCGATGTACATACAAACAGGCAGATTCATTCCGGAGAGAATCAGTTTATCCGTTTTGCCGGTCCATTGGTCCCATTTGAAACAGTGATTCGTGGCTAGCGAGTTCCATTTATTAGATCCACTTGAATCGCCTGTTTATAATCATCAAAGCGTTATCCATCAGTAACGCCAGCTGGCCTCCTGTGCCGCAATCCCTAGCAAAATACGAAGAAAGATGTCGATGGCAAATATAGTGGAAGTGTTGGATATCTCATAGTTTGGTACATGAAAAGATCGATCACTGTAATATTTCTTTCCCTTGAAATTGTTCTTACTCATCGTAATCGGTTTTATCGATTAGTATATGGTTTGCCGAAACAAGGCTACCGTTCCACACAGCTGAAGAGTTAACCCTTATGTCTTCCGCCTATCTTACTGTTTGTCACACTGAGGCATGAAAACTGATAATGATGATGACAATCAATCAGTCGTAATTAGAGTTAATTTCTTTTTGATTTTTTGTGTCCATACTACTACTGCTTCCATGTAGCACAAGGATTCGAGTAAATGCACCAGAACATTGATGTGTGCGCAATGGGATATCCTCTAACCGAATGGTTTCAGGAGACAAACAATACTTCTGAACCAAAAATTTCCCTCTCGTTTGCGTAGATGGCTGCTAGGTGACAATGGCGTTATGCCGTTTAACAATTGGGTGCACAGAAATCCCGTTAGCAGTTTCTGACTACAGATCAAGAACAAATGATTGACTATGCCGATAAGCGAGTGAGTAGGCCGATGAGCGGAAAGTGAGAGTTGATCACGTGATTCTGGTGTCAGTCTTATGCTATCTATGAGGTATTGATTCGGTCATTCATTGTGTCGTGTGTGTCTGTGGTACGGCCGAACGCGATTATTCAGAAATGAAATTAGGTAGTAAAAGCATACTAGTTGAATCTTAAAAACTGGTAGCGTTGTATGAACCGAAACTGTGTTGTTCAAAATTTCGTCCCATAATACATCTATTACGATCGTCTGATTTGCAAAATTATCATGAAAATTAAACTTTGCTACTCAGAGGAAAGAAATATCCCAATCATAGTTGTGTAATTCGCCACCAATCTTTTGCTGTGGTAGCACTGTTTTTGTAAGATTGAACGAATGTACTGAAATACACACACACACACTTGATCAGTTTTGTTCGTCTTTGCTTTCATGCAGTTAACAGTGATGCTTTTCACGGTGCATTCAGTCACCACAACTGGGCAATACCTTTCGTAAAAACATTCGCAATTAGTCTATCATGGTATGTGCACGTGCGTCATTCGTACGAATAGTGTCAGACCTTCACCAGATGTTTCTTCGTTTTCTTCCCTATTTTCGACAGAAAAATGTTTATCGGGGGATTAAGCCCAACCACAACATCAGGTGAGTTGATGCATTTTTCGTCGGTTATCTGTTTCTTGGCGTATTTACCTGCGTGCGTATGCGTTTTGCAGTTGCGCTGTCTGGCTTAGTTATCAAATGAATGGTTTTTTTATAATACACTAATTAATCTCGTTGATAGCGTCAATATGGTGTTCGAGGTGGAATAAATTCAATAGCAAAATGACAACGGGGTCAATAAGGTGATGGACTTTGGTTGGGTTAACCGAACCACGTGAAGTGGTAACACGATTGCAAAATTTGGATGAGAAGTGATCGCTGATGGGTTGACGTTACATCCGATTATCAGATGACTTGAAATCACGATGGCGTACATATTTCTTCGCATAGTTTTATTCATCATCTTACGGAAGGGACAAGGCTGAGCAGGTTGTTCACTACTTTGGCTGAAAGTTGCTGTTCTTCATCGTTAAGAGGATGTTCCTCAGGTGGCACATACTTTCGGCAAATTAGACGTTACTTGCCGTCCGTCTGGTTATAGTCCTTCAGTGTCTCAGAGAAATTTACCACTCTGATACTGCTAATTATAAGTATTTTATAAAGAGAGCCTAGATTATTTACTTTTCTGGCTATCGGTAGTCGTTTGGTGTATCCTTGACATTATGATGGAAGTCAGGGATAGAGCACTTCGTTGGAAGCCCCCTAATACCGCTCCCAACCGAATAGAATATTCGTTTAGGGTCTTCAAGTCTCACGGTTCATGTTGGCGGTTCCTGTAACTGCATAGCAGCTCGTCGCGACCGTCTAGACCCACTCTGTTCGCTGGTCATCGCACTTAGGTGTTTATGACATCAACTAACCATGAACACTTAGGGAGCCTTTTAAGTTCCGGGGATTCCTTGCATGAATTCCGATTCTATGTGCGATGAAGTTCATGTAACTCAACTAGTTTGGATCATTCCCCACTGATTCTAGCACATTAATAATGGGCTGTGCTTTCGTGCACGAATGCATTCTTATAATGAGTTGCATGATCACTAGGACTNGAAAACATCAGCAGAAAACAAACCAGCCGTTTTACGTAACCCACTTTGATGGATCACATTGCGTTCACGTTTGTCTCTCCATCCATCCGTCTCTCACCGATGTCTTCATATTGATTGGTGGAAGTCGAATAGGGGAGAAAATGCACTGGCACAGGCGTGGACACACAAATTTGCTCTACCATAACTGTGCGTTGAAACACACACGCGCACACGTATGTACACAAACCTGTCTACTGTATGTGTAAAAAGTCATTTCCCATGGGTATCCGTTTCCCTCTCGAGAACCTTCTGTTGCGTTCTCTCTCCTTACGAAGTCGTTATCGCTTGGCGCAAGCAAACACACATTCTACTTGTGCTTGCTGTTCCGTACAGACAACTGCCTTCACTTTGCCTGAACATGAAAAAGGCAACGGATGAATGCATTACTTTCAAATGACCACACAAACACACAGATCTGTTCAAAATTTTAGGCGTTTACTTAGATCATTTCGTTTGTTCATCTGTGCCAGGTCACGTTTCTTATTTTGTCACATGATCTGTATTCCCTTCTGCGTTGCACACACATATGCGTGTTCTCCACTGAATTTGCCTTTCTCACGTCCTCCCACTCACACAACCTCATTCACTCCGTTTTCACTCCACCCTTCCCTTTTCATAGAGGGACTTCGCGATTATTTTCAAAAATATGGAGAGATTAAAGAGTTTATGATCATGCGTGATCCTATGACAAAGCGCTCCAGGTGAGCTTTCATCGAACGCTTTTTTTTGTTTGTGTACGCGTGCATGCGTGTTTGTCCTTGTCCAAGTAGTAACTTTCGGCCCCGCCCATCCCAAGAACACATACATCGTGCTCCTAAAAAAAATCTGGTTTGCAAGTAAAAATAGAGTGATTGACCGACTCCGTCCTCGTGTCCTCATCTCTCGAAACGCATCAGTCGATAATTCGTGCGTAAAAGCATGCCGGGGCCGGGGCCACATTGGCCAATCTGAATTAGACCAATTCGTTGGTCACGTGATATTACTTTTTCGTCGTTTCGTGGACTTTTATCTAAATCACTAGAAGTTTTGTTTTCGCGTCAATTCCTGGCAAGATTCTATAATGTTTAAAGATTACTTTACCGAAAACCGCAAAGAAATGAAAACGGTATTTTGTATTTGTGTGGTTGTGTACAGTGCATGATAGAAGTTAGCGGATTTGGTGTCCGTGCAATCTGTCTAAATTTTATCCAGATTTTTCCTTCTGTAATTACGTCCCGGAGAACACCAGACGGACCTGCAGTAACCATGTGGTTGGGACACAACTATTTTGCCATTATTTTGTTCATGTACATACATGTTTGCTTGAACGCTGGCACATCTTTTGCAAGGGCAGAAAAGTCGGTAGTTGGACATTATGGAATTCGTCCATGAAGGTTAGATAATTTGGTTCATGCAACTCGTAAGGACGGATGTGGACAACAGCCGATCATTCATGAACCGATAAAAAATACCATTCTGATTGGATTATAAGCTGACATTTATACCTCGCCGTATTCAATTACGTACGCAAAAAGAATCACAAGTAGCCAAAATCACTCTAGGATTGAAAATTATGCTCCGTATTCAATGTCTCGGTCATATTCTTTGTACTTTGTTGACAATGATAAATGTGCATCCTAGTCGGCAACTTTCAAGTACAATGAAAAACGGAGTGATCCAGTAAACAAAGCCTAATCGGTATTCATTTAGTATATATACACACACTCTATCCCCACCCAACGTCATCACTACCACCGCCTCTCCCACACACAAATCACTAATGTTTGCATCAGAAGGCGAAGAATTTATTTCTTTTCTGGAAATCTGTTTCTGTTTTGACATACATTTCGTATATTGCATACAGACACACACAGTGATGTATTAGCAAAGAACAACACGCCATTGACCTCAAATCATCATCACTAACTCATTCATCGTTCTCATTCCAGGGGTTTTGGCTTTGTCACATTCAGTAATCCTCTCTGTGTGGAGAAAGTCCTAGAGGCCGCACCTCACATCCTTGATTCCAAAAAGGTGAGTGCGCATTGCGCGATTCATGCCAACGATCTGCTTCTATACAGCTATGAATTGGGATCTTTCTCTTACACCACACAATGACTATCAAATTCAGCAATAACTTATTCACTTTTGACAAAAGGACGCTGGCGTTTATAAAGCGATTAAGCATTTAATGCACTTGTCCTTTTTATTCAGCTGTTTACCTCAGATTCCTTTTCGCCATCCGGTTGATCACCTTGACTACATCCAAGGAGGAGTTCTCCGATTTATTCCTTTAATATCATGAGTATTACATGGTCATGGATTCCTGAAAATCTCAAGTTTTTTGCGCCTTTCGTTCGAGTTATTTGTTAGTTGGTAGGAAAACCTTGACAAATGGATATAATCACGTTGGGTCCTTAGGGTTAATCCTATCTGTATTCCAAGGAGATGAATGAAGTGGTTCCCTTGAGGCACACATCCTTTTCCTTACATAACCATGCACATGTTGGTGATTTCAGCACATCCAAATATATCGGATGGTGGCGTCAGACACTTGATGGCCAAGGCTGTAGCAAATCTGATACGCAGCTCAGTTGTTACTTAAGTCAATACCATTCCTCTTTATTACTCACACCAAGCTCACTTGCATGGTAACAAGTGGTTGGCGCTGGATCATCGTCCCGAGCGCAACATCCGTTTCTTCGTACCGTAAGTTTAAACCTATGAACCTTGACACTATTCTGCTTCCTAGTGCAGGGGGATTTGGGAGCTATCGCCGTGGTCACTTCGGTTGAGATCCTTCCGTGTCCGCGTAATGACCGATCGGATCCTTTTGGTTGGATACCAGCACTGTGCTTTTTGTTCTCATCGAACATTCTGCACACATTAAACTCATCTCCGTATCGCTACCTGCGTGTGTGCTTTCTTTGTTTCCTTTGTTCGACTTCTATGTCGCACTATCACCACTCTTGCAGTGGACACGGTCAAAAGGTCGTTCTGTGTGCTGTTGGTTCTGTCCGGAATGGAACTGCCTTCGTTGTTGTTGTCCTTCTCTCGACTCGATTGTACTTTTATTCGAACATCAGTCGAACATTGTTTCGACCTTTGGACCCTGAGTCCAGCATACATACTTCCCTTCAAGGTGGAAACACGGTAATGCATGCTTCAATGCTAGACCGCCAACAGATGTATTTGGGGATTATAACTTCCTAGTTGATCCTCTGCTAACTCACCATCAAAGCAGTTGGTGCGTGTGCCACAAAGTACATTGATCTTTGCTTATCATCTATTTTGCTGTGCTCTCTTTCAACGAGAGAAAAAGGCTTAGCAAGCAATTACACTACCCGTCCATTTGCTATTGCTTTCCTTTCGCTTTTAACCCTTTCTCCTGCAGATCGATCCCAAGCTGGCCGTTCCTCGAAAATCCGGACAAAATACCAAGGTTAGTTTGAGACTTCGTGTTTTCCAGTCCGATAACTTTCGAGAGTGTGAGAGAGACAGATTATTGCTTCTATACCCTTAAACTGTAATAAAAGATCTCCTTAAATGAATAACTTCGACCTTCCATAATGAGCGAACCTCAAACATTGTTATTCACGAGCGTAATCTGGAATGTCCAGCGGCATCAAATTAGATCAGTTAAGCCGCGGTTATCGACTGTCTAATTACTCCTACTTTCCTTGCTTTCTCCAACTCAATGAAAACAACAACTTTATTCATATGGTAACAACGTTCTGGTATCCACTTAGTTAACTCTTACGTCTTTCAGCCGGTTAGTAATGCTCCGGGGGCGGCGCTATAAATTCGATGCAACTGTGCTAGTTTGTCTACCTTGTATTTGTTTGGCCGTTATACGTGCTTGCTTACACTTCAGTCAGAAACAATCTCTCGAGATTATCATGCTGAATAGACACAAGTGCCACAAAGTGAAGGAAAATGGTAGAAAAATGTTGTACAACACGTGGAAGGTAGATTAATCCCGAAAGATTCATTTGCAGTTCGGTCTTCTTGGACTGAACTGAATAGGAAACGTGCAGAGTTCTAATAAATTTCAATGCGAATGGTGATATGCCGATATTATTCCGTATTTAAGGGGTAGGATAATACGTGGGTGTTGTCCAGAAGTTTTCTGTGAGCGTAATATTAAATATATCTATCACTAAGCTTACAGGACAGTTTCTCAAATGGAATTAGAGAAACACGAAAAATGATAAGAAAGCCTCGACGTAGAACTCCGAATTATTTTTTCAGAGTCCGGGGACAGGTGCAGACAAACCAAAAAGAAAACAGGCAAGGTTGATTGATTAAAGGGTATTATATTTTCTAGGCTTATGGATAAGAAACGGAAATCACTTTAGGTGACTAATACATAACTAAATGTGCAAAGTCCACTGGTTGTTAGTGTTAATAGTGATTCCAAAGTACTGGTTGAGAGTCAGCCCTAGAAATAGAGCTACTAATGCTGGTATTTTCCCTGGGAAATGACATTCTTGCAACACTCTTATACTCTTAACATTTAACTGGATTCAACGTAAGTTCAGGATGAGAAGAAAAGGCCTAGTATTTGACACGTTCTCAGGAAATCCTTTCAGACCTGCATTTTATTCAGACAAAAAAATGCTATGACGCGCAGACTTTAAAACTAGAGGAGAAATACTCAAAAGCTCACTAATGTAGACAGAATATATATGGTTGAAGAACTGCACCTTGGAGCACTCCAGAGTTGTCGATAAGTGAGCTGAAATCATTTCATTTCGCCTGTTCGCTGAGCTTGACAATCTTTTGCAAACAGGCGAAATGAAATTCAGTTCACCTAAGCTACAGGAACCGATTTTGACCACTTTGATCTGGAATAAATCTGGCCCATCCTAATGAACTGTATAGAGCGTGGCATAAATGATTACCCAAATTTGGAATAACCGCATCTACCAACTGATTGCTAGCCATTACTCCGTTAGTGAGATAGTTTGACTATCAACTAAGCAATTGTTTCTAACAGTTAATTTTTTCGAATTTTTGGCGCAGCTGTGAGCAAGGTATCGGGTCAAAAACGAACTACTGAGGGAGGATGGCACATCTGAGTTGCGTCTGTTTCGTCGGTTTGCCAGTCGGCAGAGGTTATATGGAGCTGCAATTCGTGATCGTAATCTTGTGAGGACAGCCTCCAGCGCTGAGAACTTAGGGTCATTGGGTGCAAAAATTTTGTGATGACTAACTACTTAGTGACCCTTGAAATGGGAACAATAGTGACAAGCCTCCGGAATTTCACCGCCACACGCTTAGTAGGTTAGATTTAAATTAAAGATTTCCATATCATCGGTGGCACTTCATTCTTATGCGAACCTTTTTCCCATTCTGATTTGAAGTGGAGGATTTAGGATTATCCTCTCCTTTTGGTGCAAAACTCATTATGCAGGACAGCAAGAAGTAATTTGTTCAGCATCACTTACGTTAATAAGTCCTGAGCCGACCGGTGCTTTGCCATTCCGATCGGTGTAACCGGAGTATCAATAAATAAATTTTAGTTTTTGCCAGGTTCATTCTCTTTAGTGCTTTCCTTTAGTTTTGTTCCTATCTCCTTCAACAGTTGCTTGTGTACACACGCACGCGCGCACACACCAATGCGTAAACTTTCTCGGTTTGTATACAAGAACGAAAGATCTTTCGGTGGATCGATTGATCTGGCGCACTCATTGATGTCAGTGTTTACCGGCCGGTTCGCGCCCTTATCACCCGTCCCCAATCCTGTTTCTTCTGTTGTCTATCGATCAATCGGTTGACCCGTTTAGGTTCTCTGCGTGTGTGCGTGTGTTTACGAATGGTAGGATGCAATCTGTACACTAGTTGCATTAATTTAATCGTCCGTTTACGATGCGTTTAATATTAAACCCTTAGAAAGATGGGTGGTTTTTCAATCGGTTTCACCCAGTCGATTGATATCCACCCAGATATATGTACTGGTCCACCGATAGATCAATATGTACGCCGCGCAGTTTGCTTCAATCAAAGGTCTAGAGTCAATAATTGTTCATTTTGTTGGTATACTGACTCGATAGTTTCGATAACTTTCAAGTTTTCGAAGTTGTCATTGTCACCGGGTAGTAATGTGTCTACCCCATCGATGCATATACCCACACAGAAGCAGCCCATGCCTGATACAGTGAATCCAGAATGAACTAAAATGCACACAGGATCGTGCTCTCATCCTTCTGAAATTTGATTCTGTGCTAATAATCACAAAACCTCGGTAAAATTCTCTTTTCATGCAGTAAACCAAGCCCCGAACTTGTAGCGTTACATCAAATAATGGTAACTATTTAACGGATTCTGTGTTTGTGTTTAATAACAAATATGGGTTTTATTTAAATTGACAGTAGTGCGTTACCGTTGGGACCGCTGATAGCTGACTAGCATGAAGTCCTCGTTGCACCAGGGATTGATAAACACCGTTTGTATTCGTCCATCTGCACCTTGATGTGATGTGACAATGCCTATGGTCCAAATAACTACCTTGTGGGTTTTTTACACCGAGGATTCAATTACACCGTGACTTCCAAATTGGAGCTGCAGTTCGGTAGGCGCATCAAGCAACCAAAGTGATGGTGAAATAACACCCCAATAACTAGACTCACCCTGATCCTTGCGATAAGTTTTCAGTTCGAACTAGGGAGTTTCTGACAGTGGTTACACTAGTTCACGATAACCACCATTAATCTCCATTGAGCATGCAAATCTGAAAGAATTACATAAAACTAATGCCGAACGCTATGATCCTGATGATGGTGCCGGGCATCTTCGATGTCGTTTAAGTGCGGTACTGTCTTTATCCTATCAGAACCTTAGATCGTTTTTTACCTGGCTTAGACCACCAAATTTCGTCAATGCACATTAACTCTTTTTTCTTAAGAGGCCTCGCCGCTCTAGCCTTCATTGTATAAATCTGACTAATGAGAAAAATCAACTAATGTAGATGGATACGCGTTTTGTTGCAATACTGAAATGGGATGTTCAACCCTCATTTTATTTTCAGTATGCATCGTTGATGGGTGAAACATCAGAATAAGAGACGAAAAAAATACATTCTCCTTAAATGTGGATAGAATCTGACCTTTTTGGTTTCTTTTCAATCGCCATTCTGCCCCATATTCACTCATCATTGTCGGCGTGATTCTACTCAGAGTGTTAGTCAGCGTGTAATCGTGTATCGTTGACCTGGAATTGGCCACTTCTACTTAGTCCACGAGGTGCTGTCGGCTTGACCCACCAAGTCGGTACAGTACTTCCGTTTCACTCGGCCTCCCCCTTTCTCTGCCTGTTTGTTTTTAGTTGCTCCTCTTTGATCTAAATGTGTGTGTATCTATAGTGCCACCCCACCCACTCTATTCTGATTCTATTCTGTCTCCTCTCCGCCAAACCAGAGTCTGTTCTTCACTCGACGACTGACTGGTTCGAATATGTCGTCGACCGATACCGGAAACTTTTAAGCTCTTCCGGCACCGGAAGTTTGGGTCATACTGTTGTTGTTATTATTACTCCAGTGCTGACCATACTTTGGAACGCTTTATGGACATCTTGACTTTTTCGCACACATGAGACCGCTGTGCATAGAGTTTGTGTATGTTGATGTCGGTTTGGTAACGACCTATCAGCAATCGAGAGCCTTGAATCGCGGGTGAGAACCTGGGTCAGGGGCTTGCATTTACCAGTACGTTGACGAACAGTTTCCGGAGCAAACGATCAGGTTGATTCTATGCTGAGAAAACTTAGCTCGACCTGACGTGTCAGAGGGTACGCCCGATTTCCGGGCACATAATTCTATTATGTTCAGAATACTTACTGGTAGCTTATTGTAGTAATAACTTTTTATTATCAGGGTGTTTCACTCGGTGCTTTACTCCCAAGGGATATCTAATAAATTCAAATTACTTGGCTTTGTTGAATGTATCCGGTTGACAATCGTTCACTGAAATATGCTAACCACTATTTTTCATCATTTTCTTTCTAACAATTATTTGTTTTGATCCATGATATTAGTTACGTTATTTCTTATTCAAACTTAAAGCTCCATTTTCTACTTTTCCCCGTATAATTTCTTATTATGCAGCTGGCCACGCGGACGAAAAGAGTTTTCATCGGAGGTGTTGCCACTCAAACCACCAATGACGAACTGAGTGAATACTTTAGCCAGTTCGGAAAAGTGAGTCCATATCCGATTGATCATTAAGCCATTTTTGTGTACACACTTGTTCGTCTTATCCCCTAATTTCACTGTGGTGCACTGTTTAGACTTAATCTCTTTCACTGAGGAGCCGTTGTTCCCTTGGCAAGATAATTTTTTTTCAGATAAAGCAAACCATTGTGCTCGCGAAACTGTCCACTCCAAACTCAGTACTCATTCCCTCGTGCATTGGGATCAGTTACCTATGTATACTTTACTTCTTGAGCAGCGTGCATACCTTAACATTGTTTACACGACATATTTCTTTTGCCATTATATAGTACCAATTCCTGCTTCTGAATGTGTTTTTTGACGGGCTCACTTTATGCAACCTTTGGTATCAATTCGTTTCCTTTTCTTCCTGATCGAAGTATAGTTCACTAAGTAGTTGTAGCATGATATATTCTCTTGTTTAATTGGGGTGCAACTGATGGTTGCACAACGTTTACTTTTAAAACTGGAAATAAAGGGATCCCGGTGCTTTGTGTGTAGCCAAATCGTGTCTTTGGGAAAGCCTCTGTCCCACTTCGCATATAAACCACTCTTGTGGCATGATTTCTTTCCGTCACTCCCTTGCTCGTGTGCTTAAATCTTTACCTAGCAGTTTACTAGTTTTGACACACGTCTATTGTTGCTGGGCTCGTCTTGTGTGTGTGTGTTTGTGTGTGCGCGCGCGCACGTCCGTGCGTTAGTGTGTGTGATAATTGAATGACCGTCCGATTACAGTTGACTTCGTCCGGATGGTAGCAGTGGTGATTGGTTCTGGCAACCATCACACCTCACATTAAGTGGTTTAATCAATCATCATCATCTTTTGGTATAGTGAATTTTAAACAAGCAGATGTGCTCTCTGTTTCTAAGCCCCTGGCTATGACAGCCCTTGTCACAGGTACATAACCGGGCGCTTGCATGTGCCCGTGTTTCTACTTTGTTTCACTGCTGATAGCGTGTGTTGAAATGAGGCCATGGATGATGGTTGATGATGTGCTTCACTAACGCTCGGTTCGCCATTTGATGAATGTCCACAACTGTGTCACCTCATCAGAGACCTCATCATTTTTCGTTCTGAATACTCGTTCGGGTTCTGCTGACCGCTTCGACGATGACTGGATGACTTTGTGTATGATAATTACCACCCTGATTGCATCCGCTGTTGTCTGAAATCGGGAGGCACACTAACTAAACTGAGGTGTTACCTGATTGTTGGTTTGCAATGATGGTACTAAGGTGAGTTCCTGGTGCTTTCTGTAATCCTTTGAGAAGAATGTGAGCATGTATTTACTTGATCATCATTGTGAATGTCTGTTTTTTTCAAAAAAGCAGTTCACTTTGTTAGTTCACTCTTTCCTCCTCTCAGTCCGTTAAGGACTTGGGATCGTCAGTTTGTCAGAAAGGAAAAAATACTTTATTGCTGAACTAAAACTGGGGCCAGCATGTCTGACAAAGAAGTCCATCAGTAACCGGAGTCTCTGACTGATACATCTTTCGATTAAAACTCGCATGAATAATTGTTATGTTTTACTACGTTTCTTGATCATCAAGTTTCCGCTGAATTCGAGAATATTCTCACTGGAATCCAGAAATAAAGAGGCGATTACTAGGGTTGCCGATTCGAAGGGGATTCGAACTGTTTGGGTTGGATGAGGAAAACATGCTTTTGCGCTGCTACTTTTTGGGCTGCTTGAACTCCGTCGTTCTCTGTTGTTCCCCACATTTATATTATTGAGAAAAAAGAAACTGTTATCAAAAGACCAATAATTGGGATACAACCCCAATATGATGTGGATNTTTACGGATCACATGAATTCGACACGTGTATTGTCCCATTCTGTGGCAGTTATTGCCGCACCATCTGCTACGACCATTTACCCCAATACGCTGACAATATCCTCATCTTATTTACCTTAGTAGACCCTTTCGTTCGACTGAGATCAAACACTAATCGACGATACAGATGAGATGTTCAATCAGTAGCGATTTTGGCTTCATCATGTAGTGATCACTATGACAATTAGTAGTTCAATGAAGTGAACAAACTTTGTTTTTTTATTGGCCCACCTGTCAAAATCCAAGGGCATGTAGATACATCACTTAAAACCATTACTTTGAAAACAGTTGTCTCAACACCCTTGTGATTAGTTGTTTGGAGTTTAGTGTTTAGCTCTCTTAACCGTAGTTACGTGTTTGCTTACCTGACTGTGCTTGTGTTGATTTACCTCCTGTGCGCCCGTATATTCATCCAGCGCTTTCGTGTGCAGTGGTCTTTGTGCTTGTCTTAGGTAAAGTGCAGAACATATTGGTTCAGAAATTTGATCATTCCGTTAGTACTGTTTTATCCCCTAGAATCCTATCGTATCCAGTGCCTACTGAAAACACCTGGTTAGCACCAACTATGAGATTGGTGATTGACATTTCCGCCGTCTCTCGGGTTGTTATTAATAAATCTCGACACATTCCAGGGATTAAGTATTTTGTTTTTCAGCAGATGATTTTACACGCACACGAGATTGTTCGCACGTCCAATCTCCTTGCGTAATACTTCCTTTGGGTTAAATTTGGTTGGTTCAGTTTAATAGGAATCATTTCCTTGCTGCTGATGAACCCGTGCTTTGCCTTTTGGTTTCGCAAACGCTGATCGTTATTGGTGGATACGATATATAGACCGGTTCATTTACTCAGCCAGATTTCGATGTTTAGCTACGATAGATTCTTTGATTTCTTTATTGAATTCGATTTAGTTGTGGGTATATAATGGCTACTTGACCACTACAATGATGATCTTGCACTCAAGGAACATTTAAGTTGAATGTCAGAAATTTATGTGATTTCCGCTGTTGCAATTGGGATCTCAACTGCATCTCTCCTTCCCCTTCTTTGAATGTATGCTCGCACACATCGTACTCGTTGGTTTGATCACATCCGAACTGATATCCCGTCTGAAGTCCGCGTCAGTTCAGCTTGAGCTGTCTCATACGTCACATCTGTGTGTGATAAAGTTAGCACTGGTGCGTATCCTGTTCAATGGTGTTGATGATGATGGTGGTGGCGGTAGTGGGGCTGATGATGATGGTGGGATGCCCAGTGCTGTATTGCACTGTTATTTTTTCATTCCCGTCAGCGTCATTTTATGGTCAGTTCCATTCAGAGTGATTCCTGTAGTTGAGTTCAATTCAAACAACCATTAACCATGCACTTTTGTGCGCCGGTTTTAGTTGCTATCTTTTGACTGCCCATTTGGATGAACAGTAGGAGAAGGACAGGAAGGTTGAAAGTAGAATCGAAGAGAAAATTGAGAATTTCAATGGACTAATATTGCCAAGAAATTGAGAAGATACACGAACGGCATTGTTTACGACTCCCAGCCATATCACTCAGTGTCTCTAACTATCGGTTACGATTGTCCTGAGGTATCCAGGCAGCGAGCCTAACTGGACCTATATGACACAGACTCCTAGTCAGGGTTTTCATACCCTCAGTGATTCCTATACAAAAGACCGACAGATGGGACGCGTACAACCGGTATTGGGCTGTGTTACTAAGTTCTCTTTCTGTCTCACTCTAGTTCTTTGTGTCGTCAAGTGTTTCCGGAATCGGTTGAGAGTTGTTTTGTTT